>JAVGWN010001303.1:0-12583 GCA_034552555.1 Semaprochilodus insignis | reverse complement strand
TTCGAGAGACGTCGGAACAGCGCAAAACCAAACGCGGACGTGCGGATACATGGAAGTGCGCATATGTGAAAGTGGGTATAGCCAATCCGAATGGAACTGGCAGAATCCTTAAGGAGCAATACGTTGTACGCGTCAGACCAGTACCAAACGATACCTGGAAGTGCGGATATGTAGAAGTGCAGATGGCCAATCAGAACGAAACAGGCGGAATCCTGACAGTGTGGCCAGGTTAACAGAACAAAGCCATCAGACTCTCCGTCTCCGTGTGAGCGGGAGCATCTGTGGCTGAGCCGAAAAACTCCGTAATAAAACCAGCCGGTTTCATTCACAGGAAAAAGGAATGGGAAGAAAAGTGAAGCATGTGTGTTAAGCGCTAGTAGTGGAGGCCTTTGCGTTCTCCGCGGAACCATTTGGAAAGGAAATGTGTGTTAATCGAAGTTGGAAGCATTCCCGGCTATTGTGGGATTAAGTGCTCTTGTACAGCCAGGAAACATTAACAACATGGAATGCGGCTCCTTTTTTTTCCCTCTTCACAGGGAAATGCTCATAATGGTGCGCATCAAGGAAACGACTGATGTTTATGTAGCATCTTAGAAAAGAGTTTATGGCTTAATCTGAAACACTGTCTCAGTGAACTACTCACAGATTGTGACACAAGCTCCGTGCCAGCAGTGGAAGTTCAGGCTTTCAGGAACGTCCTCCACCTAGAACCCTCATCTTCGGCTTCTCCCACTCATCACAGCTACGTCCAGGATGACAGATATACACAGCAAGGCCGACGTTTAGCCCGCAGGCCTGCAGCTTTAACTCCAGAGCAGTGTGATGCTAATGTTAGCGTAGCCCCATGGAGACAAACCAACACATGTAAAGCAGCTGATTTGGTGACGGGAATCTTTAAATCGGAGTTAGCACGACTGTAGGAGACCACTGGAGTGAAATGCCATCCCTGTCCGCCCTGATCCGAGCTAGTTTTCCCTCTGAACTTTGGAGGCCGCGCCCTCCGCACGTGTACCACCATTCAGTGCTCTGTAATCCATTGCTGCTTAAACACTGGAAGAGCCGCAACTTAGCAGCTAGCAGTGCATAGCAGTGCAGTTCATTTACGGTTGGCTTAACTTGCAACTTCAGTGCAACTTCAGTTGCAGGAAAACCAACATGGAACTCAACATCACTTGAGTTGCCCAGTGCACAGCATCCTGCAAGTCTAAGCCGCAACTGTATCTCAGCTCATCAAAGCAGCCAATCAGAACACAGAGAACATGTCATGTGATCATCCTAGTGGTCAATAAGACAAAGGACAGTAAAAACAGAAGGTGGTCTGTTGAAAGGGAGACCTTCCAGATCAACTTCACAATCCGTTTTTCACACTGTACCTCACGGTGGCTTTTAAATGTGATCCGAGTTTGACCGGATCACGCTCCTAAACTGACCCACGGGTTCAGAAGAACAATGCTTGACGTGGTACAATCATCCAAGGGTGAACCATCATCAGCTTCATCTTTGCTAGGATCTCAGGAGTGATCGTGTGGGTGTTCCAGTGGGTGACAGCTGGGCAGTTCGGCGCCGGCCACTTCTTTGGGCCACGTCATTGGTTTCTTTACATTAGCTTGAAACAGAGCGTTTACAGTAAGTGCCTTACAGTTTGGTTTGTATGGAAGGTGGTAGTACCTTCAGGCTCCTGCAGATGGCGCTGCACGAGGATGATGGGGCTATAAATACCTGCAGGGTGTGAGTGACGGGATCCAGAGATTGGGAAGAGGTGGTACGGTGAAGGGAATGTCTTGTTCCATGTGTGGAAAATGACTCCAAAGCAGATGTTAATGATTGGCTGAAAGGAGTGACTGCATTTGGGCGTGCCAAAGACCATAGTGTGAAGGAAGTAGCTGAATCTGCAGTTGTATGGAAGCGTACGGTCATACGGGTCTACCAGCAGTGGCTAAAACCCTGGTCTACAGGGAATTCTCCTCGGAATTGTGCCAGGGAAGGCATCCACCAGATCTGGCCCAACTGCCCAATTCTTTGATGCCAGAGTGTCTGAACATTGATGTGGCCTACATCCAGAAACTTGTCCAGTCCATGCCAAATACTGGTGCTCGTGGAGGCTCGCTGTTAGGAATGGGCTTATCATGCCGGCCACTAGTTGAGCCTGAGCCAGCCTAAAGATATGGCACTCTCTTGCAGCATTTCCATAGAAGCTCCTCCCCAAAGCGGATGCGTAACTTTACCAGCAGCCATTTAAATGTACTCTCGTGCTCTCTCTTGCATTCATGTGACTCGGAAAGCTCCGGGTGTCGTTCAGGTCGTTGCCGGTGGTGCGCAACATAATGGAGGCTTTGCATATTTTAGCAGTCCGTGTTGTATCTGCTGTGCCACTGTGCTTCCTCGGACTCGGGACCGCTAAATTATGCATTCAGGTCCTCTGAACTGGTAGATTACAGTGAGGCCGTATCAGAGAGAGCTATAATCATGTTAATCCTATAATAATGCTCCTACTGATAGGGCTTGGAGACCTGTCATCTAAAGCAGAGGAGGTGTCATGTGTTTGGGGAGCCGCTCAAGCTGGAGGGTAGGTTCAGGACGGCGCACGATGTACCCCGTGATGGAATTCGCAAAGTATAGATGCTTTCAGTCATGCTATAGAAGGGAGACCATATCTGTGAGTCATACAGCTTCCCAATAAAATAAGCACACTCCAAATATTCCCACCCTGACTTCCAGCGGACCGACGCAAAGGGCGCGGTTGTGGTCTAGGGAGGGCAGAGCCCTCATGTGGTTCAAATAAAGCAGCCTCAGCTGACATTTAATGTGTCAGCCACTGTCAGATCTATGTTGGGATCAGGTCAGGAGATCACAGCAGGACTGTATCAGTGGATAGATCTCACACTCACGCATTTACTCACTCACACTCACACACTCACTTACTCACATTTACTCACTCACTCACTCACACACTCACTCACTCACTCACACACTCACACATTTACACAAACTCACACATTCACTCACTCACACATTTACTCGCTCACTCACACACACACTCACTCACACATTCACTCACTCACTCACACATTCACTCACTCACACATTTACTCACTCACTCACACACACTCTCACTCACTCACACTCTCACTCACTCACACATTCACTCACTCACACATTTACTCACTCACTCACACACTCATTCAAACCCTCACTCACTCACACACTCACACATTTACACAAACTAACACATTCACTCACTCACACATTCACTCACTCACGCATTTACTCGCTCACTCACACACACTCTCACTCACTCACACATTCACTCACTCACTCACACATTCACTCACTCACACATTTACTCACTCAGTCACACACTCATTCAAACCCTCACTCACTCACACACTCACGCATTCACACACACCCTCACTCACACATTTACTCACTCACTCATTTACTCACTCACACTCACACATTCACTTACTCACATTTACTCACACTCACACACTCACTCATTTACTCACTCATTCACACACTCACACATTTACTCACTCACACCCTCACACAATTGTAGCTGGTTTCCAAAATATTCCATACCAGCATTAAGCATTCCTGAACCTTGTTGTTGGGATTTTTTTAAGTGAGTATTCGAACATTCCAATGGGGAAATACAGGGAGGGTGTCCGGAATAATGGAAACAGCTCACACTCATACTCAGTGGCCAGTTTATTAGAAACTCTAACCATGTAGGTGTATCTGTTGCTGCACAGTTTATAAGCACCCAACAATACCACTGGTAAGGTGCCACTGTAGGAGCACACTTGCCAGGAGCGGTGGCCAGCCCTATCCACAGCACCCGGGGAGAAGTTGGGGGTTCGGGGAATCAAACCGGAGACCCTCTGGTCACAAGGCTAGTTCCCTAACCTCTAGCCCATGACTGCCTCTTAAACCATAGTAGCAGTGTTGTGTCTGTATCAGTATCAGCTGATTCTTCAGATTTTGGTATCGACACTGGAAAAGGAAGCCGTAGTATTGTTCTCCAGTAGATCTTGCCTTGAGGTGAACCACAGTGAGCCTAGGGGGGTAAGCAAATGTCGAAAATATCAAATATCACAATGTTATGATTACAGAGATCGGTGGCAGACAGTGGTTCCCCCGACCGCTAGATAGCAGCATTCTTCACCATCAGACAAGTAGCAGAAGGGTGCACAGCTAATGTTACCATTAGGGACGCACAGCATGTTCAGCAACCAAAATTATTCGACCGAAAATGACAAAAAAATCTGCTTTCGGTGGAAGAGATGAATAATTTATACTGCAGATTTTTATTTAATTTAATCTGCAGTTTGGTGATTGTTCTTTCTTTGAAACCAAGATAGAAATACATCCCAGACAGCAAAACTGTTCTGGCCCAAATCTGGCCCACATTCCCCAATTTCATCTGGCTCACTTGCCAGATGGGTTGAGAGCACTTGAGTGGACCACTCCCGGTAGCAAGATGTGGGCCACATATGCTCCATATTAGGGCCACGCCTCAGCCAAAACTAGGCACTGTGCCAAAACTGCTGCATCTGTGCCAGAAGTGGACCAGATCTATTTTGGGACATTAGAGCCACTTCTGGCTCACATGTAGTTTGAAAAGAGGCAGCACTGCCGTATCTGTGCCAGAAGTGGACCAGATCTGTTTTGGGACAGGTGGGCCAAATGCATGCTGTAAATATGTGGGCCATATCTTTGGCTCACAGCAGATTGCTAGTGCCAACAGTGGGCCAGCAGTGCCATATCTTTGCCAGATGTGGCCCACATCCTCTTGCTATCTGGGATTTAGCCTATTTAATTTATGCAGTGGTTAAAAACGTGGCAAAATTAATAAAACACCTTGAAAAAAATGTGCTCAGTATTCGACCTTCGGCCAGATGTTTCATTTTGTTTGGTTTCAGCTTGAGCCAAAATGTTCATTTCGGTGCATCCCTAGTTAGCATTACTAAACATATGCACGGTGCATGATGGTACATTTGTTTTGGGATTGCATTCCTAAAATTCTATTATAGAAATCGTGATAATAGTAATAATCTTGTTTACAGTATCGCAATACATATCGCAGCATGTTGTATTGTATCCCCTGTATCACCAGGTTCTCGCCGTTGCACACCGGGACATGTCTTTGTTTGTACTGTCTGTGTATCAGGGTGTTTCTGAGGACTCCATTGGGATCGAGGGCTCCTCCCATGTAATAAAGGCGCTGCCGCCTCCACGAGGGAACCTGTAGGGCTCCTGATCCTCGCACAAACACACGTGTCATGGGACCGCGCCCTCAGCTCCCACCGAGCGAGATCCCTCAGCAGCTCAAGCCGCTGTGTTGTTTTCCAGCATAGATTACAGAAGCAGAAGACGCTGGAAAAGACCTTGGAAGTGTTTGAGCTGCAGGTACTTGCCGAGCCCTGCTCCGTTGCTGCGCTGGCCCAATGGGGGAATCCTGAGCCAACATCCGATCTCTTGTTCCAGATGCGTTTTATTTATTTAGGTTTTACTTTTCTGCACGGCTTCTTTTGAATAAACCATGCAGTCATGACAATGTAATTCCTTTACAGTAACCGAAGCAGTTGGCATAGATCCTCCGGGAATATCCACTTTTAGTGGAACTTGTGGCATAACGCATGAGCGATGACTCGCTTCCATAAACGCTGCCGTAACAGGGTTTGCACACACCCAGTCAAATGACACGTTTGTTGATCTTTGATGCCATAACGTTTGCTCAGGCCACATTTTGAGATTTATATTCCCACCCCCACCCCCCAATGAAATTCCGCAAATAAACAGTCAGTGTGAAGGAGTGTATTCTCTGTAGATGATTCACTCTGAGAGTCAGTGAACCGTCTCATTTGAGCAGGGCTTTCAGACTCCTGCACACGGCTGTAGGTGTGTAATGACCTTCACTGCAGTTCACGTTCTTTGCCAGCCAACGTGTAACAGGTCCATGCACAAATGACCAACGGCACCCCTATAGAAATGACAATAATGACCTCAAAACATTATTGTGAGTCACATTATTATGACCACTTCCTACTTCGGATGGCGGCTGCAGCACATGAAGGAAGTCACGTGTCATGACTTGGATTGGTGGGTATGTTAGGTGTGTGAAAGGCTCTCTGCACACATATCCCTCACTGCTGTCATGGGTTAAAGGGACCGATACACGCGGATTGTCTTCCCTGGGGCGGATGGGATCTTCCAGCAAGACAATGCGACGTGTCACGCGGCTAGAAATGTCCGACATTGGCTGGAAGAGCATGATCAAGGCTTCCATGTACTGCCCCTAATGGCTCCCTAATTCCCCAGACCCAACTGAGCATATGTGGGACCACCTTGATCGTTGCGTTCGCTCTATGGACCCTCCCCCATGTCCCCTTTCAGCAGCTGTGGGATGCACTGCAGTCAGCATGGCTCCTGTGACAACCTACCAGGACCTTACTGAGTCACTCCCAGCCTGTCTGGGAATACATCTTGGTGCTGACCACGGTGCCTCCACACACGGATTCGTGGGTCGTCTCCACCGAGACAAAAGCAGGACTCTTTCACTGAAGATGACCCGCTGCCATTCTGAGTCACCCCATGACGGTCTGGCACGACACCGTTGCAGTCTTTGGTGACGTTGACGTGGTGTTAAGGCCAGTCGTCGTAACGGTCTGCGAGCATGTAGTCCTTCGTGGTGCAGCCGTCTGCCAGTGGTGCTGGCACTAACGGGATGACTCATGGAGGACATCACTGCTCACTGAATGTCTGCGGGCTTGTCTGTTGGGTCAGTCAGGTACAGTGATAAGGCCCACCCTTGCTTACGTCACATGTGCAGCCGAGTGTGAAACTTGAGTCATTAGCATGTCTCACAATGTCAGTCCTACCCACCAAGTTTCACTCCTGTCGGTTGATTCCTTCTGGGAACAGCTATTCTTTTGACTACATGTGTATCTCCAAAAATTGCTGAAATGTTCCTTTATAAGAGTGTGAAGATGCCCCCTAAAATCTTTGTGACCTGCTCCAGAGCGGCGCTAGAAGCTACCTACAGACGCCTCCTGGTCAGTGGAGTACGGCCAATCAGGGCTTTGAACTTTTAAATCCGTGCTTGTACGGAAAGATGGCCTCTGGCTGAACTTGTCATCTGGGATAAAACCGGCTCCATATTCCTCTCTCATCATTACAGTCTGGATGATGGGAGGTTATCCAGAAGCAGTCTGGTCTCGTGGGCTGATGGGATTCTGATTTGTGGCACTGGTGAAGTTTGGAAACCAGTGGAATGATATTCCTGTTGTTATATGTGTTTATGAAGGGCTGTAACTGTATTAGGCTCGTTGTTCACTAGTATACATCTGCTGCTGAATGTGCTGACCCATCATGAGCACCGCTGGTCCATTTTGTCCATAATGATCGTTCGGAAGCGTAAACCGGAAGTGCTCTTGGAATTCCATCTCAGGTAATCTAGGAGAGGCTTTTGCAGTCAGATGGTTCCCTCTGCTGGTTTGATTGCAGCACTGCATATTTAAAAGTACAGTCCAAATCGGAAACCTCTTTTCACGGCGGAAGGATGGTCTGATCCTTACCCTACATTTGTCTTGCCTTTAAGGCCCCGCCCCCCGCCGCCTCCGAGGTCCACTTGGAACGTTTGTGTGCAGTTATGAACCCAGATCAGACATAATAATAATTATACATGACTATATTCCAACCTTTCTTCATCCTATAAACTGTCTGTTTGCGACGCTGTGTCTTTAAGACCAATGTATATGCAAATTAGCTCTGTTCTGATTGGCTGTGCTGCATTGGGCTTCATTCTAAAAGCAGGCCGGCCTGAAACCCTCCTTATGACGACGGTGTACAGTGGCCAGCTAAATAGGAAGGTGCATGTTGTTACATGTGTTGATGTTGTTATTTTTTGTGACATCACACATGTGGTGAAATACCGCGTTTAGAGCTTTAAACTTGTTTGTGCGTTTAAGCCCTTTGGTCTCCAGAGGTCGCACTTCATTGGCTAAGGGTGGGATTATGTAAGGTGTCCCAGATGAACAGGCAAAAAGGGGGCTGGAGGAGCGGGCAGTCGTGGGCTGGAGGATAGGGAACCAACCTTGTGACTGGAAAGTCACCAGTTCAATTCCCTGATCCAACAGGATATAACCACAGTGCCCATGAGCAAGGCACCCAACCCTCAACTGCTGCCCGGGTGCTGTGGATAGGGCTGCCCATCGCTCCGGGCAAGAGTGCTCACTGCCCCCCTAGTGTGTGTTCACTAGTGTGTGTGTGTGTGTGTATGTGGGTGTTTCACTTTACAGATAAAATGTGGTAGACTGATTTCTCTGTGTGCAACACGTTTGGCAAATGGTTCTAAATTCTAATTCTAATTCGTAATGTCTAAGAAATGATGAGTATACATTACAGTATCACGTTCTGTTATATAGTATCACTTTATTAGAAACTGCAGCTCCAGTTTGCAAAGTAAGTCCTATTTTTGCAAATCTATAAGAATGAATGTGAGATAGGAAGCATGTAGTGCTGGCTTGCTCCACTGGGTGGCGCCGTGTACAGTATGTCTCCAAGGCAAGCTGTGTGTACACATGTCATTGCATTAGCGAACTGGAAAACACTGTGGGCTAGATTTCTGGGTCCCCTATTGGTTAGAATTACAGGGCTTTTGTGTGGAGTAGACACAGTAGGATGCATTAGGCGTCCCTGAAGTGAGCTGTGCTTATTGAGGAGGAACCGCCGTGTACGTTTGTTGTTGGAAGTGCTTTGTAGAGGACAGCAGGGGACTGATATGAACATCCTGTGGTATACTGATTTAGAGAAGAGAAAAATGTGTGATAAAACAGAAATTGTGCAATAAAATAAATAAATAAACAAATAAACAAAACAATTTTTGATCCGGTGTGTGTGTGTGTATGTATGTGTGTGTCTGTACACACACCGGACCAAAAATGAGTCACCTTGTGTGTTTAAGGTCCTATTACCTTCAGGCTCCTTCAGATGGCGGTGCACAAGGATGCTGGGGCTATAAATCCCTGTGGGATGTGAGTGACGGGATCCGTAGATTGGGAAGAGGTGGTACAGTGCAGGGAATGTCTCGTTCCATGTGTGGAAAATGGCTCCAAAGCAGATCTTACTGATTGACTAAAAGGAGTGACTGCATTTGGGCGTGCCAAAGTCCATAGTGTGAAGGAAGTAGCTGAATCTGCAGGTGTATGGAAGCGTACAGTCATACGGGTCTACCAGCAGTGGCTAAAATCCCAGTCTACAGGGAATTCTCCTTGGAATTGTGCCAGGGAAGGCATCCACCAGATCTGGCCCCAACTGCAGAATTCTTTGATGCAAGAGTGTCTGAACATTGATGTGACCTACATCCAGAAACTTGTCCAGTCCATGCCCAATCCAATCACAGCTGTAATTGGTGCTCGTGGAGGTGTTACATGTTCTTAGGAACGTTTTATCATATTTGTACCGTGTATTTTTTTGTTCAAGCTCAGCTAGATGTTCAATATAACTCTTTGGATTATTATTGCATAAACGTTTGTTGTATTTCAGTCTGTGTTCTCTGAGACTTTATCTTACACAGAACAGAAACTTATGATAAAGAAGCCTGTATGGGTAGATGAAGATGTGTAGGTATGGAATAACAAAGAACAGCAATGACAGCTGGAAAAATGTCTCATGATAAGACGGCAGATATGTTCATTTCACCTTGTAGGTGACTTTACAGCATCTGTTAGAGACCGTTAGTTAGAGCCGCCAGGACACGCCGAATCCGAGTAGTTGAGACCGATACAAGACTGGGACCAGATAATATTATATGGAGCTAATGAAGATGGTTTTCAACCTGTGGGCTGCAGCCCCCGCAGTGGGCTCTTAACATCGCCCCCGTAACAAGCACTCAGCTCAACTCCGGATTGAGGCATCAGACTCACTGGTCTCAACAACAGTTCCCGAGTCCACTTCACCCTGAGGCCCAGATGAGACAGACTCCAAATGAGGTTGAGATCAAAACAAAACCGGGACCACTTGTTCAAGGGTTTGAGACCTGCCTTGAGAGCAAGAATTCCCAGTGCAGTACCCAGTGACCCCTTCCCAGTGCTCGTACCGAGAGAGAAGATACGTTAAGCTCAGCATAAGTGCAAAACAAAGCGATTCGGTATATACTTAGACTAGTGCTCACTTATGTGCTTTAAGAGATGAGTCTTCAGTCTGCGTTTGAAGACCACTTGCAAGAGAGTCTGCTGTTCAGACAGCCAGTGGAAGTTCATTCCACCATCTGGGCTCCAGGATAGACAAGAGTCTGGACGCTTGTCTTCCATGCAGCTTAAAGGATGGCTGGTCAAGCCGAGCTGTACTTGAAGCTCGAAGGGCTCCGAGTACAGACCGACTCTTGACCACTGCCATAAGGTAGGGAGGGGCTGGTCCATTCTTGGCTTTCCAGGTGGGCATGAGGGGTTTAACGTGAAGGGAGCGCAGCAGTGGAGTGACATGAGTGAACCTGGGAAGCTTGAAGACAAGACAAGCCAAGCTGCTGTATCCTGGATCGGTTGCAAGGGCCTACTGGCCCGGAGAGGAAAACTAACCAGGAGCGAGCTGCAGTAGTCAAGCCTTGAAATGACAAGAGACTGGACCAGCAACTGGGTGGCCTCTTGAGACAGGAAGGGTCGAATGTGATGGATGGATGCACAGGAAGAATTTTGGAATGACCGAGTCAGGTTGGCAATACGAGCTGAGAACAATGACTGATCATCCAGAATCAGACCGGGGTTGCTTGGCCAGTAACTGTATTTAGTGGAGCTATTGAATGTGCAGCTTGCATAGAAATACTGTTGCATGCAACTCACAACATGCAACTAGTTGCATGCAAGTTTCGCAGTGTGGTCACCCAGCTGGCTGTCCAGTCTCTGGTCATTTCAAGGCTACACTACTGCAACTCGCTCCNTGTTGCTGCCTGTATCAGATTTAAAACTCTGACGCTTGCCTACAAAGCCAAGAACGGACCAGCCCGTCTCTACCTTATGGCAACGGTTAAGAGTCGAGCCGTACCTCGAGCCCTTCGAGCTTCGAGTACTGCTCGACTCGACCCGCCATCCCTGAAAACGCATGGAAGACAAGTGTCCAGACTCTTCTCTGTCCTGGCTCCCAGATGGTGGAATGAACTCCCACTGGCTGTCCGAACAGCTGAGTCTCTCGCAGTGTTCAAGCGCAGCCTGAAGACCCATCTCTTCGTAAAGCACTTAAGTGAGTAAGCACTAGTAGATGCATATGCTGAAATACTTTGTTTTGCACTTAAACTCACCATAACCTTTCTTCTCTCTAGGTATGAGCACTGGGTTGGGTTGCCAGGTAGTGCACTTGGCTTTATATATGTCTGTGTATTGTTCTCTCTAGGTATCAGCACTGGCCCTTGTTCAGGCAGTGTCTGAGCTCACGGTGAGTTTTAGACTCCTAACCTACTTATACTAGCTGGGAAACATTTTCCGACGGAACACTAAGCACGGCTGTAAGCCGCTCTGGATAAGAGCGTCTGCTGAATGCCGTAAATGTAATGTAAACGGTCAGTCGCAGAGCTTACGGCACAGGTCTAGAGGTTGAATCCAGTTCACAGTATCATACTTGTGTTTACTGTTAATTGCCTGACCTGTTCATGCAGCTTGTGTTCACTGGGTGTCATACCTACCACAGGGAAACTACCTGGACCAGGAACTAAATTCAGGGTCTGGACTTGGTCAAGATCTGCTGCATAACTTGGATGGATCCCTTCCATGGAACCCTCCCAAATTTGCATGACCCTAGACATACGCCTCAAAAGAGTCCTAGTTTCTGTGTTTTTGGCTTCTCCTGAGCAGGCTGCTCCTCAGCTCCACACCCCCCCACCCTCTGCCTGCTGCCCACTTCCTCTCATTATCGCCACCAAAGCGGTGCTAATGTGCCATCCTGCTGAGGGTTTCCCTCCGACGCTCCCACAAAAAAAACAAATTTCCAGCCCTCGTCAGGATTTCTCTCGCTCCCCAGGAGGAGGGGCTCACCGCGCCAGCTTGTGCTGTCAGTCACTTCAAACGAGCAACGTAATTGGCTGCCGCGAGATCCAGTCACGAGTGAACAACGTCCGGAGGATTGGGCACATTGCCATGGAAATGGTGCACGGCTGAAATGAGGCTAATTCTGTCCATATAGGCTCGTGCCTTTTTAAAGGGAAGCGTGTCAGAAGCTGCCGGGCCGCGAGCGCGCCGATGCTTTTTGGCCCTGAACTCGGCTCGCCCGCGTCCGTGCCTCTGAGTGACGCATCCATGTGAGTGGGGCAGCAGTGTCTGAGTCACGCTTTGATAGTGAAGCAGTCAGACAGCCGAAGCGATGCGAAAACGGGGGAATTGGTGCAAAGAGTACAGCTGGAGTAGAAGGCAGTGTTATTACGTGACCTCATTCTTTAAAGGGCCCATGCCATGGAAAACCTGCGGGGGTCAGGTGCCTTGCTCAAGGGCAATCGTGTCCTGACTCCTGTTCAGGGAATCGACCCTCCGGTCACAAGGCTGGCTCCCTAACCTCCAGCCAAGTTTGTGGATGTGGGCCACATCAGTGTTCAGCCACT
>JAVGWN010001302.1:0-12584 GCA_034552555.1 Semaprochilodus insignis | reverse complement strand
GATATTAATTTAGCTTTCTTAATATTTTTTGTACCCCTTTACACTTGCTTGTAATATGTGTAGTGTCTTGACTTTAAGGCAGCAGAAGCAGAACTGTTTGCTGTTTATTGTAATTCCACAAATGTTCTTTAACATCACTTTACATACAGTAATTTACTGCCTTAGCTACAGTGGAATCAGCTTATAGCTAGTTTATATTTCAGGGGATGAGGGTGGGCTTTTGTTTATATTAGCAACTGAACCCCTAATGTCTACTTCCTTTGTTCATTTAACACTGTAAGAGTGAGGTATTCTGTAGGTATTCTGGCTTTTAGAGGGGGTTGAATTCTCTCTCTTTTCTGTCTCTCTCTCTCGTAGAAAGCTGGGCTTCTTCAAAATGGAAGTGTGTGCGTCTGTTAAACACCCGGCACTTAAATAAGAGCAGCTGTGGTGCTGAAGCGGACTGACAACACTCTGGGGTTTAGCAGTGACACAGCGGTGCACACAGCTGTCCTGGCCATTCGACTGAAGCACTGCAACTTGTAATACACACCACACATATGAACCACACTCAGACAATAAGAGAAAGATAAACAGAGCGAGTAAGACAGAAAGAGAGAGAGAGAGAGAAACGGGAGCTACAAGAGTTGCATCTACCAAACTCTCACCTATGATACACACACCTGTACCAGCAGTCTCCGGGCACCTGACAGGGGTCTCAGAAGAACACATGATGAAGTGGCGGCTAAATTGGTGCTATCCGTCCCCGATACTGAGCCCAGCCCAGCTGATTAGGCTATCAGAGCGGATGTGAGATGTGCTGTACTCACTTACTCATGTGCTCAATATTTGCAGGTTTAGAGGAACTGAGCAAATGCAACTGAGTGGCTGGTCCTGGTGTGACAGAATAGCAAAATCTAACCTTTTCTGTGGTGCGTTAAGCCTGGTGGCACTTATTAAGTTATTAAGCCGACTTGTCACATGGCTAGAAATGTCCGACATTGGTTGGAGGAGCATGACCCAGACTTTCAAGTACTACCCAGTGGACTTGAACCCACTAGAGCATCTGTGGGACCAGCTTGACCATCATGTTTGCTTAATGGAGGATCCCACACACCCTCCAGCAGCTGTGGGAGGCACTGCAGTCAGCATGACTCCAGAAACCCGCGACAGCCTACCAGGACCTTACTGAGTCACGTTTGACAAAGGCATGTTGACATTTCTGGATTTATTGTAGGCCTAAGTAAAATCCTTAGGGTTTCACAGAGCCCTGCTGTAACTTGATGAGCTCCCTCTGCAGCTGCACAATGCTAAACAGCCCCTGGTAATATAAACCAGGATTTTGGCCTTTGGAACTGGAAGCTGAGTGTGATGATGACTTTTTGGTGCGTTGCTTTAATTTCCTTTGCACCCAACACAGCTCCACATCCAGTGTCTCCTGGGTCAGACCTGCAACACACATCCAGGCTGCTGTTAGAGACAGCTGGGTCCAAACTCATGACAAGCTACATAAAAATATTCTAGATGAACTTTTTGTCTCATCTAGTTCATTCAAACAATTGGAGAGTGACTTACATCTTGGTGCTGCAGACACCAGTGCTTTGTCTCGAGCAGGTGTCTCTCCCGTCACTACTGAGCGTGATGATGACTCTTCTGTGTGTAGCTTTAATTTCCCTAGCTCACAACACAGCTGCTCCACATCCAGTGTCTCCAGACCTGCAACACACATCCAGGCTGCTGCTAAAGACAACTGAGTCTGAACTCATAACATGCTCAACACTCTAGCTTATACTCTTCTCTAGTTCTTTCAAACAACTGAAAAGTGACTTACGTCTCTGTGGTGTAGACACCAAGTGTTTGTTTGGAGCAGGGCTCATGCACGTCATATCTGGGATGATAGACTTCAGACTCTTCTCTTCCTTAGCAGAAAGCTTTGGTCTACAAAGACCGTGTGATCCTGGAACACATAATTATAGTTCACTTATTAGCTATTAAAAAGAAATATTAATGGATAATCAGGTACATTTTAATGTGAAAAAAATCCATCTAATGAATGTGAAAGCATTCCATCTGGAGCAGAAAAAGTCAGCTATACCACTTAGAACCGAGAGTGACCATGATCTTGCAGTGTCTTGTTCCAGCAGTTTTATCTTGTGCTGTTTCTGCACCATGTCTTGGGGTCCCATGTTCAAATCTGTAACACATGTCCAGGCTGCTGTTAGAGACAGCTGTGTCTGAACTCATGGCAAGCTACACAGAAATATTCTAGATGAACTTTTTGTCTCTTCTAGTTCTTTGATTTACATTTTGGTGCTGCAGACACCAGTTCTTTGTCTTGAGCAGGTCTCTTGGTCATCACTACTGAGCATGATGATGACTCTTCTGTGTGTAGCTTTAATTTCCCTAGCTCACAACACAGCTGCTCCACATCCAGTGTCTCCTGGTTCAGACCTGCAACACACATCCAGGTAGCTGCTAAAAACAACTGGATCTGAACAAGCTACACATAAATATTCTATATGAACTTTTTGTCTCCTCTAGTTCTTTCAAACAACTGATGAGTGATTTACATCTTGGTGCTGCAGACAACAGTGCTTTGTCATGAGCAGGTCTCTTGCCCATGTCTGGGATGTAGGACTTTGGTCCAGGAACATCACTTGAGCCTAGAACACATGATGATGTTTGTTTGAATATCTATTAAACAGATGGATACGTACAACTGATGTCTTTTAACATGAATGACAAGGAGAACGTTCTAACCTCTAACAGGTACTTGTTCACTGGAAAGATCATTCAGCTCAGAAGAAACAGCTATGCCTCTTCTAGCTAAAAGCTGTGATGATCTTGCCCTGTCTCGCTCTAACTGTTTTGTCTTGCGCTGCTTCTGCGCCATGTCCTGGGTTCCCCAGGTCAAACCTGCAATACATGTCCAACCTGCTGTTAGAGACAGCTGGGTCTGAAATTCTGATAGACTGTATGGCATTATATACACTTCTTGTCTACTCTGTGAAAAGTAGCTCACGTTTTTTCAGAGCAGAGACGAGTGCTCTGTCTGAAGTAGGTCCATTCCACATCCTCTCTGAACTGGCCAAAGAGCTAAAGTGAAGAAAATCTTCCAGAAGCTCAGTAGACCATGATTCTAGATGAGGGGTGATTGGCCTCACTTCTTTCATACTCAGACTAAAGGCCAAAACTCCTCCTTAGTCTTGAGCTCTGCCTACTCCTCTCCTATCTGAGTAAAGTCTGGGTGGTTGGGGACTAGAGGGAGTAGGCTGACTGATCTGTGAGGGGAAACAGAATATTTTCATATAAAAAGTTACATTTAAGGTGATATGCAGGGCCAGTAAACATCCTACAGCAAACATAGATAGATAAAAGACAACACAAAGATGGTGAAAAAAGTAAAACTATATGCAAATAGAGGATGAAAAGCGGCAATGGGAATGCAGTTTGTTTAAATATTCATTATTATGGTTGCGTACTGCTTTGTTATCCGATTTATATTCTTCTTCGTGGTTTCTTCTTCATGGTTAAGAGATTTTTCTCCCCGCTATCTAGTCCTGCAGTTTTCGAGATATCGACACCGCTCCAACTCCAGTGTTTGGCCTGACTGGGAATGGTGTGCTTGTATACCACTTATTGATCCGCATTCGTCTGTTTGTCTTTTTTATTCCATCCCTCGTTTCTCCCATAGAGCCCCATTTATTTTTGGCTCTACCCAAAACCCTGTTTCTTTAATTCACTTTTCTAGTTTGTACTGGTACATGGTCACACCAGATACTAATGTGGGAATTTCGTATAATCGGTCTTCCCTGTTTTTCAGCGGAATCTTTTCAGTACAAAGTGTTAAATGTATATTGATGGTAACGGTCGTTACACTGATAGATGGATTATTAGCAGGGCTGCCCTCTAGAAGTCGACGAGTCGAATCGTCAGTCGGAGACCCTTTAAGTCGACTGAGAACCTCCAAGTCGACTGACAACAGTGATGAGGTTTTTTTTGTTTGTTTGTTTGTTTGTTTTTTTGTAAAACAGACAAAAGCTTATAAAATGCACAAGAACTTTAAAAATTTAAAAAGACATTTTAATAATTATAAAAAGGGGAATAATAAATATATATTTAAGTTCTAACTGGGCTATGACGCATGCTTGCTAAAAAATTAAATCCACGTGAAGCGCGCTGGCGGTTCACCGTTGACGGAAGCTAAAGCTGTCAAGCTGAGAAACAGGAGTGGAACGATGTCTCAGAAAAAGTCTGGAGGAGCTTTTGAAGAAGAGAATCCGAACAAATCTAACCTAATTCTGCTCATCATTTAGTCAGACATCGAACACTGCTTCAAACGAGTGAGTTGACTTTTGTTTTAGACATAATGGCTGTTTGCGGTGAAGGAAAAACGGACCGAAGACGTTTGTTTTATTATAATTCCATTCTTTTATAACCTAAATTACAGATATTTTTATTTATTCGTTTACAGCTAAGATTATTTTATTTAAAGATAAGTACAGTCACTTAATATGCCTGCCGATAAATGAGAAATAATTATTTCAGCGCAGGTAATATAATAATTAAACGGTTCAGGTCAACGGTTCTAAAAATAATTTAAATATTGAGTAATTTGGTTTTATTTAGTTCATTATTTATGAGAGATGAAAGACGAAGGGTCATCCTACTGAAGAAGCTGTTAAAAGTGAAATTAAAAAGACAGGCTATAAGCGCTAATTTTTAGCATAAATACATGCTTGCTGCTGACGCTATATTCTGTAATTAAATCAGGCTCCAGATCGTTCATCATATGCCACGTCTCTTTTAGTTCAAAAATATGTTCCTGTGACTCTGAGTCGGGTACAGCCCTAATTATTAGATACCTGTACTCACTGGTAGTAGATGCAGTGAACAAATGTAGGACAAACGGATCAGGATTTTTCCTCCAAACTGCTTGTTAGCCGCTCGTTTCCGTTTAGTAACGACTCTTCTCCTCCTCTCTCTGGACGGAATGTAGACACGTCATAAAGTCACTTATTTCCTTACGTCATAAAGGCACTTATTACCTGGCGACCTGTCCTCCTGTTCACTGTCCGCGGTTGAGCGGCTCTGTTTGGACCTCGTGTGTGGATTAGATAAGAGTTGGGGTTGTGGTTTGTTTAGCATGTGTGGTCTAAATCAGGCGACAGAACACAGATTACATTAGTTTTAATTCATGAGCTGCAGAAACTTAGACAACTGAAAAGCAACGCAACTGAAAAGATTTAGCTTCTAAATCTCATTAACAGGAAAACAGTGAGAGATGATTTGTCATGATTGTCATGAAGTGTCGCGGTTTACAGTTTGATTTCTCTCTGCTTCACAAAACAAAAACAAACAAACAAACAAAAACACTAATCTAAGTCTAACTTAATGATTTAGTGTCTGCTGTATACCAATACAGGCTATTTTATATATATATATTTCTGAATTTATTGTTTTTTTTAGAGTTAAAGATAATAGAGTTCTTACATTCTTCCTCCACACTGCAGATAATCAGCCCAATACCCCATTTCCACAGCATTTGTCAAGTGAGCCTAAAACACAGGCGGAGAGCAGGGTGGAGTGAAAGGGGTTTGCTAGTTAGTCATACATACCAAGCTTAAAATGCAAATCTTTACTAATTTTAATTCTCATTTTGTATGTTTGTTATTAATCCACCATGCACTGTAGAAAGTGCTTAGTTGGAATAAACGGAAAAAAATACATGTTACAAACAATTGAATACGTTTTACTTAACCCCGAAAAAATTGGATGAATCGTTTATACAAAGTGTCTTTTTTAGGTTCAATAAACTTAGTTCATTTGCTTGTAACAACATGAAATAATTGTCTTAAGTTGAATGAAACACCTTCACAGTCTAAAAAGTGCAGCCTAAAAGTACTGTAATTTGTTTACAAGTAATTGAACAAGTTCCAAAAATGACTTTGATGGAAAGAATTGCTCGTTCAAAGTATTACGTTGAATAAACTTAATTAATTTGCTTGTAAAAATTAGTGTAATTTTTTAGGTTGGACCCATGAAACTTTTTACGTTGAAGGTTTATATGATCTATTTAAAAAAATATTTAATAAGGAAACAGAAAAAAATGTACCATTTAAGTCAACTTGTGTTCCTAATCATTTTAGTCAGTGTTTTATTTTAATATTAATTTTAGTCATTGGTATTTTTTTTTTCACTGTAAAAAGTGTTTCCTTGGTCCAACCTAAAAAAACCTTATTTGCTACGTTAATTGATTTCAGAGTATTTTGAATCAGAGTAATTTTTGAGTTGAGTAAAACTTTTTCAATTGCTTGCAGCAAAGTTAAGTAAATTTTTGAGTTTACACTTTTTACAGTGTTAGATTATGTCTGAAGACAAGATGATTTATTGTAGGGTGCTTCTATACAGTGGCGGTGAAAGAAAGCAGGTGGTAGTGATAGCTACAGTACAAATATATCCATTTATTTACTATCCTAAACCACTAGTGAACCTGCAGGTGTGTTCTGAGTGTTTATGTAATATTGATGATATTAATATAGTGGTACATTTTTGGGACTATTTTGCCTCACAGCAGCCTGTGTGTACCTCTCCGCAAAAACGGATTAAAAATACAAAACCTGCTGAAAACTTTCATTAAATTGTGTCAGACATCAAGCAGCGTTTCATCACTTCATTTAATAACTGTGTGCAGCAGCTTGTAGAGGTGGACTTCTGGCTCCTGTCACCACCACAACAATCCTGAGTCGTAGCATTTCACACCAAACCACTCCGAATGACTGTCTTCACATCGTAACTGTTTAATTCTGCAGAAATTTGAGAAATCGGTGGAGTTTCCCTGTAAACACTGCTGATTGAGACACTCCCAGTATTGATATGTCATCAGTAGATTATTTCTTTGTTCATATTATGCTAAAGACAGTATTAAATACTGACTTCGATCAGCACACTGGTTATAAGGTATAAGTTTCACTGATCCATAAAAACACAGCAGGAAATCTCATCTCTCAGCAGTCAGACAGGGATTAACATTTATCCATGCTGAAATCACAGCATCACTTCTGGATACCAGAAGCGTAGCTCAATGCCTCTGAGAAGAGTGCTCACAACCTCTCGCCCTCAGACAAGCAGTTCATAGCCACTGAACAGCGCTCTCTAGCGGAGGTTCCTCTTTGCGAGTTGTCCATGCTTTTCAGTTCGGCCCTCATGTCGAGATCAGCAAAGCTTTTGCCGTCCAAAGAGGCTTCACTTCACTCCAAGCCAGACATAAACACTCTGAGCACCCCCTGCTGGAACATGTTGGAACTCCATCACATCAGATTGCCTTCTGCCTCCTGAGTGGGTGTGTGTGGGTATTCAAAGGTTGTCTACACTCCAACATCACATTCAAAGTCTAATACTGGTCTTAATGGGTCATTAAAGGGACCTAATCACTAATTGCAGGCAAGCGGATAAGCAGTGAAATACTCCCTGGTGTAGAAGAGTCCCATGTTGGCTGGCGAGGTGCATCAATGAATTCCAAGCGCTGTGTAAAGGTGTTGTAACACACATTAATGTTTTCTGTATTTACTGATGCCTTTTTAAATGCCTAATAAAATACTATACAAAACACACTGCCAGTTTGCAAAACCACTGGGAATACACTTGCACAAGGGTTCTCAACCTTTTCCGCACCAAGGCCCTCTTGATAATAGCTAGAAAGCAAAGTGGTCCACCAGAAAACTAAAATCAATCTATTGTAAATTCTTATATAAAAAGAGGTGGTACAGTGCAATGAATGTTTCGTTCCATGTGTGGAAAATGGGTCCAAAGCAGATGTTAATGTTTGGCAGAAAGGATTGTTTGCATTTGGGCTTGCCTAAGGCCATAGTGTGAAGGAAGTAGTATATGTGTATGGAAGCGTATGGTCATACAGGTCTACCAGCAGTGGTAAAAATCCCAGTCTACAGGAAATTCTCCTTAGAATTGTGCCAGGTAAGGCATCCACCAAATCTGGCCCACAATTCTTTGATGCAAAAGTGGTTGAACATTGATGTGGCCTGCATCCAGAAACTAGTCCAGTTTTCAAACAGCAAATTCTCACCTGGCTTGTTAGCAGGGCCTGTGTGCTGCAGGTGTCTCCCTGCCCTGCCTCGTCAAATCAGAACATGATGAGCCTGGGGGTGAAGTGGGTTGGGGGTTAAAAGGGGCGACTGTGATGGACATACCTTGAGATTTATACAGCACTAATTAAAACCTTGCTTTTAATTTTTTAAACAAGCAGCTTCATCTGGACCACCAGCAGGAACGTCAGTGTGCTACAGAGAAAAGAACTGCAGAGCTTTCATCTTCATCTGCACTCAGCTTGCACTTACAGAAATCTCAAAAGCAGAAACTAAAAGGTAACAGCTGCTTTATCTCAAGTATACAAGAAGTGCAGTAGATCTTGATGACAACTTCTGAGTTCCCTTCTTGCCTAATAACAGGTCCGCAGACATTCTGATATGCGCTCTGCTAGACCGTGCACTTGCAGTGTTCTGGTTAGGCAGAGTGAAGTGGAAGCTCTGGATCAGGTCCTAGTCCACCTGTTAACCAGTGGAAATGTGATGCCTCTTTCCTGCACAGCTGGTAAAATGTTGCCAGATTCACAATAAATTCACAAACCGCCGTCTGAGTTTAATTCATGTTTATTTTCTTTTATAAAAAAACTTTGTCTTTGTTTTCCTGTGACTACATACATTCAAGTCAATTTCCAGGGCTAACTTGACCCAACAAGGTGTGATCATTGACCCAAGGACATGTCTAACAACACTAACCTATAACTGATCACAGTAGTACCACTGACCTGCCTGAAAACAACATTTAGACCCATTTGATCTACAGATATTCTAAATGCAGCTGAATGTGCCTCTGCGCTTAAATACAATAAAGGGCTGACAAACTACATGGTATTTTTCAATCATATTTCTGTTTCATTAATGTAACTGAGTATGTTCAATATGGCATGCAGCATATACCTATTGTGGTAACATGATTTTGCTTGTAATGTTGTTTTCCTTTAAAAAGCATCCTAGTTTTATTGGATCTACAGCATGGATTTTCTAGACTCCTGAACACCCCGTAGTACGAGGAGATGACAACATGTAAATGTCACATTTAAGCCAGACTTTACCACATAGAACTGATGTTATAATAATACCAGGAGTGTCTCAGTCAGCAGTTTGCCATGAATGCATTTTCCTGCTTTGACCCTTCTAACCATCTGTAGTTCCAACCTGAAGCGTCCCCAGTTTTACTGCAGTGCTTTTGTTCAAATACAGCTTCCATTGATGGCTCTCTTAATAAAACCTCAATTATTTCCAGCGAAAACAGGTCTGCCAAACGAATAAAATAATTAACTGTGATTATTTTTAATTCACATCAGTTTGTATAATTGACCACAATTGACTGCATTTGTCTTATTTGCCTTTGAGAGAGATTAAAAGAGATTTCCAAATAAATGTCAATAAAAGAATTAAATAAAGAGCTTCAGCAGAATCTGTTCATTATGTATTCATTACCTGTAATAACTCACTGCTTTTTAAAGGGAAATATCTTGCTGTAGGGTTACATTTTAGCAAATGAGACAATTTTATTAAAAATGATTCATCATTTTATAGTTTGACAGCCCTACTGGATACATACACAACTTCTCTTTGACCTCTTACCATCTGAACACACTGGTTATAAGGAATAGACAGTTGGATTTCTAGTAACGGACACTTGGAATGACACTACAGGTGTGCTTTATTATGCCATGCCTTATGATCACTAGTGAATATTTGGTGTTTTTTCACAATCAGACAGTTACTGTCTTTGGCAGGATACGTGGTATGTGTCAGGACAAGGTGCATCAATGAATTTCAAATGCTCAAGGTGGTGTAACACATATCCATGAGCTTACTGTGATGAGAGTTGTGGGTGTTTGAACCACCATTAAAAAGTCATCTGGCGCTTGTGCTGGAGAGGTGGCAGTTTTCATGTGTGGCTCCAAGTGTTCGTGTCAGAAGCAGGAATTCCACTTGCTGCATTAAATCATATGCAGTTTCTGTATTTACCAAATACCCTCATAAGTGTTCCATAAGATATAAATATAGTGCCCATTTTCCTGAATTCATCATAGTGAATTCATCATAGTTAGATCATACTGAGGATATTCCTGATGTGGATTCCTGCTGGAAGGATCACACCTAGTAAGTGAACGCACAAATGGGAGATGGATAAAATGCACAAAAAGCTCACAACAATGGTGGACAAACAATGTCTTCCTTGGGTTGTAGAATCGTGTGATGTTTATGGGGAGCTGATGTGTTTCTTTGTTCTGTATGTACAGCATATTATTGCAAGAACCATATTTGCATAATTGAAGAATAAATATATTGCGTTGGATACCTGTTGAAATCCACAAAACGTCGCCAGTAAAAGGAAGGACAGATGTTCAAATAAGGTGAATCCTTGTGAATCTGTGAGTGGTTGATGTTTGACGTGTATTGTGAGGTTTATAAAACTTGACAAAGTTGTCATTTTGTATATATCTTATATTTGATACCCCTCCCCTCCGACAAAAACTCTGGAATGTCACAGGAAAACATTCCGTTCAAGTGAGCACCAAGGTTTTCACTTTGTCATGAAAAATGACCTCTTGTTCTTCACTGATATGTTTCATTATAATTATTCTGTGGCTGCAAAGGAGCATTTGGAGATACCTGTATGTGGAGGCCATACATTTCTCATAGAGTCCAGAAGCTCTCTGGTGGACAGTGCAAATCTCTGACCTTACTGGTTCCACCTAAAGCACAGTAGGTGATAGGGTGGTGTGAGCTGCGTCACGAAGGGTGGTGCTATCAGATGAGGTGGTCAGTGCATTGCTCTCACACAGTTTACCCTCCTAAGGACTTGGTGCTGAGGTCAAGAGACTAAAGAAGTGAAATATGTGCAAACTCTGAGGTGAGTAATCATAGGTACTTCAGCACTCCCCGGCAGCAATGAGTTCAGCAGGTCTCTCCACCAGTTTGTCTCTGTGGCCTTGCTCCTCTTCCTCTTCCTCGTACAGGGTGTGGTGAAGGCTGAGAAGTGGGTGCGAGGGGTTGCGGCTGAAAGACACAGGCTGGCTCTCAGGCTCTGGGTTCGGTTTGAGAGGCTCCTTGGTCTTGGGGGAGTCGGGGTCAGGCAAGCTGGCTGTCACTCCATTCATATAAGAAGTGGTAGTGAGGGTCACTGTGGAAAAGGTAGTGGTGGTGGACTGAGGAGGAGCATCATTCTTTTCTAACGGGATGGAGTAGGGACAGTTATTTTGGTTAGTTATTATATAAACAGTAACATACATGCAATATTATTTTGCAGAAGGCTAGCCATAAACACTACATAAACACTCTGTGGAGATTCACTACTGACAGAATTAATGAGATAGATAAGCGTTGTAATCTTTGTGAACGTTTATGTGAACTCAGTGCTCTTCAAAAAGGTGCAGTTAGTCCCCTAAAAATAAATGCCCATAAGAAAGTACATGATTACCAGTGAGAGCAGAGGAGACATGGACTACAGAGTGTGTGCCTTCGATGTACACAGTGTCCAGAGAGTTCTCAGCGGCTGGTGGCTCTGGATTGGTCATTTCTGTTTTAGGCTTCTGAATGTTTGCCATATATGGATGGACATCCAGGGAGAAATTACGAATGTGCTTCTTCTCCATCCCGTTGTTTGTTTCTGAAGCTGTTAAAACCAAGACAAACATCATCAAATGAGTTTAATTACATATAGAAGATGGTGAAAATGTGTCATGGTTCCCCTTTTTCACAGAGTTTATTTATTAGCATGGTAAACAGTCATGTCATGCGCGGCCATTATTTGACAACCTTGTTGTAACAGTACAGCTGCACTGATTCCTGATAGGAGTTTTAAAGAGCAAATCGATGTCTTTCCTGAAGGGTTTTGCTCTAATGAAAAAATCAATGTGATCATCACAGCCCTACATGTCTGGAGATGTCTAACTATTTGTCATTTACCTTTTGGCGGGTATTGTGTGCTCTTGCTGTCCAGTAGCGGGGCAATGAAGCCATCTGCAACAGTCTTCCGCCGGATAGGCTTAGGTTTTTCTGCTTTGATGCTGTTTTCCAGCCGCGTCAGTGTTAAGGGTTCCTGCAAATCATTAATATACAAGAGTTTTTATTGAATACGACTGAAAGATGCTACTGAAATCATGTTTATCGGACACTTCACTTTTGAGGATTGATTTACACCTTTGGACACCCTTCACTGAATGTACAAGCTAACGCTTAAAGACCCAGCACAACTGGTTTTAAATATCTGTCATTTTAGAAAACAATTATTTACATTACAAACAGCTTCCAAAAACTTATTATGGCTTTAAAATGAATCATTTGTTCTACATTTTTTTATCTCCAACTTTCTTCATTTCATTGTGTGGGCGTGGACCATAGCATATTCATGACAACATCTTGTTTGACAGCCTCTGTATCAGCTGGACCAGTCCAGTTTAGTTTCAAGTATGGTTGGAAATGGTACTACACTAATGCACATTTACATCTATGAGGCCAAAGAGAACACTGATACAGAATGTGAAGTAGGGA
>JAVGWN010001300.1:0-12585 GCA_034552555.1 Semaprochilodus insignis | reverse complement strand
GAACACTGTCATCATTGAAGATGTTAAAAAACTCGGATCTCACAAGACAGCGATTACTTTGCTCGTCGAGGATGGCGTACATCTTCCTTGCTGCGTTGCGATGATTGTTGGGGTACACGTTAACCAAACATATCTTAGAGCAGGCACGAGAGCTCATCCCTTCCCCGCATACCTCTGTGCACCTTGGTGACACCTTCTCCTTAGTCTCATCCTCCTCCCTGCTGTAGTCTGTATTTGCTTGAGGTGAGTTTAGTTTCCAGGGAGCAGGACCTGGATGCAGAGCCACAGTATGTCACTTCCACACTCAGTACATATGATCTCTGCTTTACAGTTCCTGGCGATGTGAGCCGTGGATGCGCAACAATGGAAACAGATTGCTTTCTCCTTGATGTACTGTCTCCGTTCCTCAAGAGGTTTTTCTCTAAAGCCTCTACACCTATTGAAAGGATGTGGCTTCTTATGGATGGGACAGTGCTTAAGTAGGTCAACAGTGGGTCTTGTAGGAGCCTGGTCACTTTCCTGGTCAGGAGGAGATATCTGAGTCCTGTGAACTGACACCCGCTGTCTCATTTGACTGTAGCCGTCGTCAGGACGCTCTTTCCTGCTAGGAGTGTGACTGGATGAACGAAGGATGAAGCTCGGGTCATTTCGGGCTTTAGCTTCGTCTGAGATGAACTTGGAAAACACAACGAATGGAGGAAATGATACCTGGTACTGTTCCTTATATTTGGAGCCATAGGATGTCCATTTGTCCTGCAGGTGATACGGAGGTTTTTCAAGGATGGGATGGATTCCTCTGGCTGTGTCCAAATACGATAATCCAGGTAGGAAGCGATCCTCCTTAGCTGCTTCTATCTCTAATAGCAGGTCTGCCAGGTCACAAAGCTTCTGTACATCTCTACTGGATATCTTTGGAAAGCTCTCCAGTCTGGCAAAAAGAGCGCTTTCAATGGCTTCAGGCGTCCCATAGCATTGCTCCAAACGGTCCCACGCCATTTTCAGACCAGCAGCAGGGTACCTGATATGGACGGATTTGATCCGACGTACATGCTCTGAGGACTCTCTCCCCAGCCACTTCACAAGCAGGTCTAGCTCCTCAGCTTCAGTCAACTCGAGGCCTTTGACAGCACTGGAAAATGAAGACTTCCATGCCCAGTAGTTTTCCACTTTATCGTCGAAATTAGTCAGAAGTTTCACTTCCCAAAACAGGAAGTGAAACTTAACTAAATAGGAGTTGAGACTGAATTTGCTCTTTCTTCCACAGGGGGGCAGTATAGCGTTAGACAGCTTGGCATTCAGAGGCCATGACAGTTACTCTTTACAGACACTTTGTGAAGAGAAAGTCTAAAAGACTGAACACCAGTGATGATGTACAAATACAGCCATTTTATGAAAAATGCAATGCAGTTTACTAGTGGTCAACAAAGACTGGGGAAAACCAGTAATGTATCCAATTGGGTACCAGACTAAGTGGGGACTCATCAGTGGCGTGCAGCAGTGGATATGACCATCATAGAACAAACACATCATAACTGTTCTCCTCTTTACAATGACTGTACACACACACACACACACACACACACATATGATTTAGCACCCCCTTCTTGGATATGTATATTTATATGTATATATGTATCTACCTCTACTATTAGAGATATCCATCACTGGCCAGTTCCAGAGCTTCGGAGGCCTTGTTGGAGCTAGACGTTTAGAGTTTAGAGTTACAGGCTGTAGTCCAATTTAAAGCCTTTTTCTCCATTCATCTGACCACCGCTCTCTAGAAAGTGGGTGGTGGACCACCAGAGTAGCAGGCACACTCTCATGGTGCTTGTAACTAGCTACTACTCACCCCTGGATATCCTACGCAGCAGTGTCACTGCTGTGGAGCAGCTCTGTGGTTAAAGCTGATCACTTTGAGTAGATGCTACACAAACTGCATCACAAAGAGTGTATACTTGCATAGTGAAGTCCAAAGACTGGTATGATAAAACATTCTCTCAATACCAGTTTTATTTACAGTCCACATATGAGAAAGAACACTGTCCCAGTAACTAAACAGTCGATAATCATGTTTAACTGATGTCTATATTTCCAACGTGGCATGAAAAATGTCTTGTTACACAAAAACATAATTCTCATTTCAAGGTAATGTCACATTCAACATCTGCCTCTAATAAAACCCTGTGCTAGGTGTCCAACCACCGAACATTCTAGTGACAGTTAAAACAAAGTTCAGAGTCATAGAATAAATGGACAGTTCTGTGGAAAATATCAATTGCATCAATAGTAACTGATATTCTTTTACGGAGATGCCAAAGCTGCCAGTATGTGACCAGGATGATGTCATAAAGTCATCCAAGCTTCCTGGGATACAGTTGTCAGAGGACAGTGTCCTCTGGAAAGGTGTGGACAGAACGTAGTGAACAGGTCGGAAGAAAAATGACTCCTAAAAGCTTGAACACTTCTGTCAAGATGAACCGACACAACATTTGGCAAATTCTAGGTATAGAGGTAGATGAGAACAGTGACAGCTCTGATTCTGATATACTTCAACACCACATACCAATAACACCAACTTTGAACTTCCCATTCCCCATCAAGAGTGGACTGACATCTGGCAAGAGGAAGCTGTCTACAAGAACAGAGCTGCACCATCAAATGAAAGAACTTCCGCCATCCTGAAGTGAGGCACATGGTCTCATGTCCTAAATGAAAAGATACGGAAAATGACCAAACTATTCTGCACACTTAGTTTCAAGAAGGCCAAAGTGTACCCGCACGGTGCATCCAAGTGCGCTAATATCACTGATCAATGTACTGAATCCAATGAAAATTGTGCATTTCCAGTGGGAGGCTAGCAGAGGTGAGCACACCAGCAGTGCTACACTGCAGAATTGACACTACTGATGACAGTCTTCGTACTGGAAAAGCAAAGAGCATGCTATCTGGAGAGACAATGCTACAGGTCTCTGAAGATCTCTGGGAGGGTAAAAAACTGTGCAACGTGTGGAACGAGCTGCAGAGGCTTACAAGATAATGGAACTTGGTGATCCAGAGCCTAGCCACCTACCAAGCCTGGCTAGGTTAAGAAAAGCAAAGCAAGAGAGAGGGGAGATAAGGAGGGGGGACACAAAGACTCGACCCTTTCCCTTCAGCTAATAAAATACAGTGTGCCTCATAGGGGCAGTATTCATGACATCGGCCTTGACGATTTGTTTTGCCATTATTGGACCCCCTCTCAACTTCTAGTCTACAAAGCACTGGTGAAGACTCAAGGTTCAAGTGTAAGTTTTGATGCTACAGGAACAGCAGTCAAAAGGCTCACTACACCAACAGACCGTTCAGGACATATCTTTCTGTATCAAGGAGTTCTGGCCTCACATGGAGATACCCCTGTTCACATCCCAGCGGTGCCAATGCTATCTGAGCGGCATGACATCGAGGCCATATCAAACTGGCTCTCAAGGCCAAACTTGTCAAGGCCTTTACTCCTCACTCTGATTTGAAGACCTGTATGAATGAGTGTTTTGGAGTACTACACTGCAGCAGGTCAACAAAGCTGCCCCCTTGCTTCATCAGAGTAGCTGTTGCACACTGCATAAAGACGATCAGTCAATGGGAATGTCTCCATAAGAAAGCAAGACAGGTGAGAGACTTTTACCTAGGAGCTGTGGCACAGCTTCTTCGGTCTCTGACAATCCAGGATGCTAGGCAGCTCAGAGAGAGTGAATCTGAGGGAAATGACAGAAAAGGCATGCCTGTCATCTCAGAGACACGAAAAACAAATCTAAAAACAGAACTGCAGGGGGATGTGGTCCACTGATGACAGTTTGAAGACACAATGAATACTCAGGAGCCTGTGACAGAATGTACCCCTGATGTTAGGAAGTGGGTAACCGACATATGCAAAGGAAGCAGGATTCTGGCTGTTCATGATGGAGATGGAGATAATCTACATTTTCTTCCAGAATTCATCCCCCATCTGATAATACTCTGTTCTCATACACCTCTTTGGACAGGTTTTCAAAAGCGACCACATCACAGCAAGCCCTGCACGTGTTGAGGCTGAATGCAAGAATTCCAAGTATGGCCGCTTCAGAAACGAAAGCTTGCCAATTCAGGTGGATTGAATTCATCATTCAACACCTTGGTTTCATTGAAGGGACCATGGGGACTTCCTCAGCAGCCGAACCTGCAAACAATGAGAAAACAGACTGAAAGTGGGCACCCCTTGACCATAAAACACCATTTGATCCAGAACAATCTATCACAGCAGTCTACAGAAGATGTACTGAAACAGGAGCCACAGACTGAAGGCTGGAGAGGCCTTGGTCTGCCACTGAGAGAGAGAGAGAGAACATCTTCATACCTTTAACTTGGTCCAGAGTGGCTACATTTTAATTCAGCGATTAAAAAACACAGAATCCAATCTGGTGCTTTAATGGCGAGTCCTCTGCTGAGCAGCCCATTACAGTGGGCAAAACACTTGAGTCTGATCAATACTTGTGCCTTGACTCTGATGTGCTCTCTGTGACAGTCATAATCTCAGCTGTTATGTAAGCGAACAAGGCAGTGCTGAAATGTTTAATTTGGCTCAGACCATTACCACAGGAGCAGTACAGCAGGGCATGTACAAACAGAGGGTCAAAATGTTGTTGGACAAATTTGAATGCGATGTTGCTCATATTATCACCTCAACAATGAAGGATACCCCAAGTGTCACAAGCAAACATCAGTGCTTCTCTCCGTACTGCAGCCGTCGTGTGGTACGCTCAGGGGAGATTCCTCTGATCCCAATCAATGTCGATATTTTACATACAGAGAGCAGCAGAATGCAGTTTTCCCCTGAGTGAATTCCCCGTCAACATCAGCCTGGGCAAAGACCTGTTCACACTCAGAGGCATTGTGGTTTTTCTCCTCTGGACGATGGACTGATAAATTTTACCATGAAAATGATCAGTCATCATTTGTAAACTAGCCATTTAATGTGCATAAGGAATATTACAGGCCTGTAGCTGACCTGCAGGAAACAGAGGCTTTGACCAAGATAGCTTAGCCTACACCAACATACTAAAAACCATTCCCCTTTTCTGTTTTACATGTTGTATATTACATATTCTGTTTTCTTTATCTTTAATTGGACTTTTGTTGAAAAAACGTTTTTTGCTTTTTTACGTGAAACAACTCACCTATTCATGTGACTCTCAGTTTTATATGCTCCATGAATGTCAAACTTTTTTCTTTAGTATTTTATGCAACTGTAAAATCGTTGAATGTAAATACAGTAATTACTTTTGCACTTGTACTAAACCTAACGCCTTTGTTCTTCCTACCTCATGTTTTTCACTTCATCATTCCATTCATCACTGTGGACTAATATCTACTTAATGCATAACCAATCAAAGGTTTAGACACACCAGCTTAAAGAATGTGAAAGTGTTCTCCACATTTTAGAGCAACTATAAATCAAGAATGACTGGAACAGTGCAGTGACTGAACAATCTAATCTAATCTAATCTAATCTAAGTTACTCTGATTTTGATTCCTCACACTACCACCTTACACTACTCCTTTGGTGAGTGTGTAAGTATGCTGCTGAATGTCCAGAGGCGTTTAAAACATATGCAAAAACATTAACTTTGAATTCCACTAGTCAGTGTGCAGCAGACCTTGCAGCTGAACAGTGGTTGACTGAACCAATGCTTTCATTTTATGTGTATCTAAAATTAGAGGTAGAAGCTGTCCAGCTCTCAGCTAGAGCTCAAATCCTTTATAATCCCATCCAGATAGCGAGAACTCACCTTCACTGACACCAGCTGCTCCAATGGGAGGATCCTTCGCCAGTCAACATATCCCGAGGTTCTTTGCATGCTGATGCGGAGCTGTGGCGCAAACAGGAAATTTGCCGTGGAGCAGACCGTCTCATTTGGGTTCGGCCTTCCTTCGAAGGACACCGTCTACAAAGCCTTCGAAGAATACGCCTTCGTAGCCCAAGCCCTTTGAAACATGCAGCCCCTGAAATGGTGTGACACGCCACTTGCTTGAGAACTGCTTATTAATCTGAGAATTAAAACGGTACCAAAGTTTTTTTGGCTGCACAAATGAACTTCAGAATGTTCTCCTAGCGGGACAGGATTAGTTTTTCATGGAGAGGTGGGGTAATGTAATTATTCCCGGCGTTCCTCAGCAGGTTCAGTTCCCTTCCAAAGGCACTGTGTCAGTCATTCTTTCCGACTGTGCACTCACAGCACCTTTTACCTTTACCTGTAAAACAGACGGCAATCAAAACCTCAGGATATATTAACCCTGTACGACTCCACAAGTGGGTAAATATCCCCTCATATTCTGTGGAAAGGAGTGTTTTCTGGTTTTTATCCAGTACGGAGGAGGACACAGGACACCCCCCACAGGACGCCGCCCACAGGACGCCGCCCACAGGATGCTCCGCACAGGATGCTGTCCACAAGATGCTCTGCACAGGATGCTGGCAACAGGACGCTGCCCAAAAGACACTGCCCATAGGGTGCTGCCCACAAGATGCTCCGCACAGGATGCTGGCCACAGGACGCTGCCCACAGGATGCTGCCCACGACACGCTGCCCACAAGATGCTCTGCACAGGATGCTGGCAACAGGACGCTGCCCACAGGGTGCGGCCCACAAGACGCTGCCCACAGGATGTTGCCCACGACACGCCACCCACAAGATGCTCTGCACAGGATGCTGGCAACAGGACGCTGCCCATAGGGTGCGGCCCACAAGATGCTCCACACAGGACGCTGCCCACAGGATGCTCCACACAGGACACTGGCCACAGGACACTGGCCACAGGACGCTGCTGGACAGATAGCTTTGGCTGGCTGGCTGGCTGGTTTGGTTGGTTGATTGGTGAGCGCACATGCTTTTGGAGGTGACAGCAGGGCGTAAATGGGGTTGCTCCTCCCATCTCAGTCATTTATGCCGCAACTTCTTATCCCATGTGAATCGGTCCTAATCTTACAGATGTCCTGCAGTACATTACACTACCCCACCTCCACCCATGTAGTAGTAATCCTGTCCCTATAGGGTTAAAGAGAGCAAGCTGGTTGTCTTGGATGTATCAGGTTTGTTTCTCAGAAGACTCACATTTCATGACCTCATGCAGGATATGTAAATTGATATGTGTACGTGGTTTTAATTAACCATCATGTACACAGACACATAGGTTCATATCAACAAGACAACATTTCAGTTCCTCTACTGAGTGCTGGTATACAGTGGAAGGTGTGGGATTTTAATTAACTGTAAAGTTACCGTGGCAGTTCAGAATAAAAGTCCCGTTACAGCACTCAACTTTAACTGAAGCTCACTTTTTACAAATAGACCAGGACGAGAAATTAAGAGACCTGAAAAGACCTGAGCTGATTTGTTCTGCTCATTGCCCAGTTTTAAGGATCTGGATCAATAATTAGAGTTCTGAGAGCACCACATCATGGTCATGAAACAGACCGCAGAGTAAATGTCAAACTCCAGGGACATCACTGAGTCAATACGTCTAAAGTCATCAAAAACAGACTAAATGGATTTTGAACAGCTAAAGTAAACAAACATGTTTACAGCAAGAACACCAATGAAAGGTGGGGAGTGTTCATGGTCCTACATATATACCTACCAAACAGTCCTGCTTATCCAAGTCGAGTTCTCACCTCTCTGCTCGTGACTTTGTGATTTGAATTAAGAGAGAATGGGTGGTTCATCAAGCATGGAGGAGATCCAGAGGGCGCCATGTGCTCCAAGATCTGAGTTCACCCAGATGCTTTCCTTACATGCAGACTTTAAAATCAATGTGGGCATTGACGAATCCCTGCTGAGATACTCTGGAATGGACTCCACTGTCAAACTACAGGGATATTCATCTGACCTGCTGACAGAACTGGGCAGCAACATCCCAGACTACGTGGAGAAGGTCGGTACTGCTCTGGCAGGAGTCAGTTCTGTACCCAATGCAGTGGGCATAGGTGCACTTGCCCTCTCCATGATTCTACATTTCTGTTTTACTAAAGCCCAAGGGTCCTCCAGTAAGGCCTCTGACACTAAGGACATGCTGCAGCGCATCTTTGCTGAGGAGAAGTCCTCAGAGGTGCGTGTTCTGATGAACGAGTACCTGGCGCGCTACACAATGTACCTGAAAAATGATGCTGATCTGCTGCAGGAGACCACACGTCTGGAACAGCAGCTCAGCCATCAGCTCCAACGAGTGAAGGACTCCATGGGTGAACACATGAGCGACGAGGCTCTCAAGCACTGGGCCAACGGAGCTGCATTCCATGCGCAGATGCTCATCCACATCGCACGCCTGAAGCAAAAAGTGGGAGATTCTGATCCTAAGAGTACCAAGTACAGCTTACACACGGCCATAAACAAATACAACAGAGAGCTCTCTGAACTGATGGAGAACTATAAGACCTATAAGGCTCAGTATTTTGTTGATAATAAAAGCCTTGCACCTGGAGTCTGGGCTGTTTGGTGCTGTAAGTATAAAAAATGTTGCGACACGAAGTGCGACATGTATGAAGATCCATACAACCCCTTGGCCGTACCTAAGCTCTTCGTTAGCTACATTTTCTCAGGTGACAGTGAGATTATAGAACTACAGAAATACTTTACTGACCTTCAGAACAACTATGAAGGGCTGATAAACCAACATGGAACCTTCCAAGCTCCCAGGAAGCCGTAATCTGCCTGCTGCCCAGCCACGTAGACCACCACGGAGTCCCTTGCATGTGCCTCTAAGGAATGGAAGCGATGGACACATTGTTTCCTCCTCCTGGGACTATTTAGGCTGGTATCTGCTGAACCCTGCACGACAGTTAACTAACATTGCTTAGCCATAGACAAATGACACCTGCCTCTTACTATACTGAGCTTCCTACCTGTACAGGCATTGGTAACCTGAACGCCTCTGTGCTGTGATTAGCCTCACTCTTCATTACTGTATAGTGTTAGTAGTTGCTGATATACTGCTGGATTAAAGCTACATGTTGAACTACAGAATGATCTGGAATGCTTTATAAAAAGTGTTTAACAATGAGATTTTAATGTGTTCTGTCATTTGTATTTGTCTCCAGTGTCCTCATGATGCATTAACACCTTTACAGTCTCTTCAGTGCTCTGTTTACTGTGTCAGAACTTCACAGTCGTCTCTGCAGAGACATGCAGCTCAGCACAGCAGCTCTTAAACGCTCTGCAGCCATAAAAACACTAAGACCAGAAACATCTCAGAACACATTCACACCATCAAGACACTAGTGTAGTGTAGGTTTGCATGTGGACAGAAGGAACATGTTCCCACCAATGTTTGAAAAACATGTGTCGGTTATCTTTGGAGTGACGTCTTATTATATATTATGTAATATTATTAATTCAGCTTTACCTCGATATCTAACACAGGGCTCAGCTGACAGCTAGTGTGACTGGCAGTGTAAACTTTACTAGTGGGAGTGCAAAGTCTCTGTGATACAGCTGAACACAACTCTGATGCTCTACACGTCTTTCCTGAAGCGAGAGAATAAAATTGTGTCTTTCAGCATTTTTTAAAAACATGAACTGAGGCTGAAAGTCTGATATCAGCAGGGAGATTATTCCACAGTTTTGGGGTGTACGCTGCAAAGGCCCGGTCTCCCTTTGATTTTAAATTGGTTCGGGGGACAGCTAAAGGCCCCTGATCTGAAGACCTTAACGTTCTCTTGTTTTTAAGAGGACATAAAAGCTCAGTTAGGTATGGAGAGGCATCGTTATGTAATGCTGGAGTGATACGCTCCCTGCGTCTGTCCTGGTTAGAAGACGGGCTGCTGCAGTCGAGCAACGTCTCTCTGACTCAAACAGGTGAACAGGGGACAAAAGCATGAATAAGTTTTTCAATGTCCAGAAAGGACAGGAAGTTTCTGACCTTGCTAATGTTCCTGAGTTGGAGGAAGCAGCATTGAAGAAGCATCTTGATGTGGGCAGTGAAACTGAGCTGAGTATCAAAAGTTACACCCAGATTTCTGACAGAGGGTCTAGCCGTCAATCCAGCACAATCAAGAGCTGACTGCGCCCCTTGGACACGTGCTCCAAACCCACAATTAGAACTTCTGTCTTGTCCTCGATCAACCTAAGAAAATTATTCTGCATCCAGATTTTTTTTTTTCCAATATTTTATTTTAACATTTTCCAAAAGTACAACATAAAACAAGGACAATACAAGAATTATAAATAAATAATAATAATAATGATATTTGAAAAGAAAAAAAAAAACAAAAAAACAAAAAAAATGGCTGTCAGACATGTACACCAGGTAACGTTCTATTTTCTGTTATTATATCCAGAAGGGTATAGCACCAGTCTAAGCATCTCTTAGGTTATTAAGAAAGGATCCCCAGGTGTCCCAGAAGCGCCTCTGTGTCTTCAACTCACTACAATGTAACTGGTCCATTTGTATGATAAAAAGCATCTCATTCAGCCATCTCTTAAAACAGGGAGCGACTGGAGATTTCCACGTCAAAAGTATTACTTTTTTAGCCGCGACCATGCCAGCCATCAAGGCCTGTTGTTGAATGGAAGGCAAGTAGAGGGTTCCATCCGAATATCCGAAAATAGCTAAAATAGGATCTAGAGGAATATTCACTTTAAAGGCTTCTGAAAAATAATTGAAAATGGCAACCCAATAATCATGTAACACAGGGCAAAACCAAATTAGATGGGACAAAGATCCCTCGAAAGCTTGGCATCTATCACACTGTGAAGAAACAGAGCTATATATTTTGTTCAATTTTGTTTTGGAATAATAAAACCTATGAAGAAACTTAAACTGAATAAGCCTATATCTAGAACTTATCGAGCAACAATGGATTCTGGATAAACACTCTTTCCACATTTCCTCTGATAAAGTTTCACCCAGCTCTGTGACCCATTTACTCCTTAAGTGAGCAGTACTTACTGGTGACGTAAGAACAGTGACAAAGCGAGATATTAAATGTCTAGAATCCGGGCATGAAGTAAGCAACTCATAAAGAGCATGCTCCTTCGGCATATCTGGGAAACCTGATATACTTTTTTGAGTGTAATGTCTGAGTTGCAAATACCGAAAAAAATGTGCCTGAGAGAGACCAAATTTAGTTCTAAGTTGATCAAAAGATGCAAACTTACTATCAATATATAGGTCCTTGATACACTTTAATCCAGACTCCCCCCATATTGAAAATGTTTTGTCTAATTGTGATGGAGCAAAGAGGTGATTATAAGCAATTGGGGTATAGGTGGAGACCAATGGCAGAGACAAGAAACTTTTAATTCGATTTAGAATCTTCAAAGAATTTCTTATAACAAAATTATTGCCAATTATTTTAATAAGGGGTTTTGTCTTCGAGAACAGGAAAACACGAAGAGAAGATTCTGGAACTGACAGACTTTCAATTTTTAACCATAATGGAGAGGTCCCAGGTAGTTGTTCACCGGGAACACCCCACTGCCAGTAAGTGAGTGCTCTGGCATTGGCTGCCCAGTAATAGTGCTTAAATACAGGTAGGCCCAAACCACCCACTGTGGTAGGTTTATGTAAGTGTTTTCTTGAAATACGTGGAGTTTTATAGGCCCATATAAAAGACAAAACAATTGCATCAAGTTGTTTAAAAAATATGTCAGGGAGATAGATAGGAATGTTTTGAAAAAGATATAAAAATCGTGGCAAAGTAACCATTTTGATAACATTAACCCGCCCAATCATAGATAAAGGTAACAGCTTCCAGCTTTCAATATTTGCTTTAAGTTTGTCAATCATATACAGAAAATTTAGCTTAAACAAATGTCTGGGATCTCTTGGTACTTTAATGCCAAGGTATGTAAAATAGTCATCCACTATTCTAAATGGCAAAGAATTCAAAAAACTAGGACTGAGATCCTTAGTAACGCACATGAATTCGCTTTTGCTCCAATTTATTGTATATCCTGAAAGTTTGCTAAATGAATCAATGTAATTTAATAAATTGGGCACAGAAACAACTGGATCTGAAATAAACAACAACAAATCATCTGCATATAAATTTACCAGGCATTCAGTGTTTCCGATTTTGATACCATGTATACATGGATGATTTCTTATCCCAATTGCCAATGGCTCCAATGCTAAATCAAAAAGCAATGGTGAAAGAGGGTCGCCCTGTCGAACCCCACGATGTAGTTCAAATGGCTTTGAACAATCTGCATTGGATAAAACAGATGATGTTGGACATAGATAAAGCATTCTAATACAGGTAATAAAACTGTCACCAAACCCAAATCTTTTAAGTACCTCAAACATATATGGCCATTCTATTTGGTCAAATGCTTTCTGTGCATCCAGGGAGATAATGGCCGCTGTGTTGTTTTTAATTCTGTCTGAGTACAGAATATTGAAAAGCAGACGAACATTACCAAATGAAAATCTACCTGGGATAAACCCAGTCTGGTCCGGATGGATTATTTCCAAAATATGTTTTCTCAATCTGATAGATAGCATTTTAGTCAACACTTTTTGATCAAAATTTAAAAGCGCAATTGGCCTATAGGAAGCAGGATCTGAGTCCTCCTT
>JAVGWN010001299.1:0-12585 GCA_034552555.1 Semaprochilodus insignis | reverse complement strand
TTCCCTAATGATGCGACCTCAATGAGCTGGAGCATTGTCGTCCATGAAGATGAAATTAGGCCTGTGTTGTTCATGCAGAGGCACAATGACTGGATTAATGATGTTGTTCGAGTAGTATGGGGTTGTCACTGTACCATTCACAAAGTGTGGGGCAGTTCTGTATTGACTAGACACACCTGCCCACACTAACACCACCACCACCACCATCGTTGGCGGCCATCATTTCTGCTTAGCGTGAATCGACTTTCATCAGTGAACAGCACTGAGGCCCACTGGTCCCTCGTCCAGCGGAAATGCTCCCTGGCCCATGCAAGATGATGACGCCTGTGCCTGGTGGTGTGGTCAGGTACCCTTGCAGGTAGTCTAGCACGAATACAGCGCCGATGTAAACGGTTTCAAATGTTCTGACGTGACACTTGGGTGCCTCTCACCTCCTTTAAATGTGCCTAGAGTTGTGTGGCATTCATCATCCGGTCCCGAAGGGCACTGTTCACAATGAAGTGGTCATCAGTGTGGGATGTGGTCCATGATCAGCCACTGCTATGCCTTTATCTGACTCTTCCAGTCTCTCTCTATCTCTGTTGCAACCTGCTGATGACACTCTGTGACACTCTAAGCCCAGTGGCCACTTCCGTCTGAGAACATCCTGTTTGAAGCCTCGCAATGGCGAGGTAATGCTGATCAGTTGTTAGGTGTCGTCTTGGTCTCATGATGTCAAAATGTGAACAGCATGATGAGGAGGACTGTTTAAATACCAATTCTAATTGAACCAGGAAATGTATTGGTCAATTCATAGATCAAACACCTATTGTGAATTTTGCTGTTAAGCTCCTTGTTAGAGAACAGCAAGTTCTGCAAAAAGTACAACAGTTGGACATGTGCATTCAAATGTTTAGAGAAGGTCACATTAAGTTCACCTGTAAAGGTTAGAGTGCATTTTAGGTTCATCCTGAAATTTCACCCGAAAGCCAAATATCCCTAACTTTTTGTGTGTAGTGTAGATTGTTAGTGAAACTGTGACTCATTAGGTTAAAATAATGACTTATTTTCTTAACAATGACTTAGTAAATAGGAAGAAAAAGAAGTTACAACAACTTATCAGTGTGTTCTGGCTTCTCACAGAAGGTTTCCTTATTTTAGTTTAATACTTTAATTAAAATGAAGACATCAAACTATAACTAGAGCAATTAAACTGTGCAAAAAAGAGAAATACAAATATTAGCTATTAGAGGTGACGATATAGCAGAAATACAATACTGTGATACATCAAGAGTATATGTGGTATATCACAATATTTATTTTTCAGACATCTCAACAGTTGGAACTGTTAGGCTTAAGCTTGTGGAGTCGTTAAGACAACCATATGCATCCATTTAGCTGTGTGTGTCTAAACTGGTACTGTAGGTCATAAATGATTCAGTTTATGTTTATTATGGGCACTGACCATATTTAGTAAATTGTGACAGTCACTGTTTAACACCAAAATGGGTTTTTCCAACAGTGCAAAATGGTAGTAAATCTGCCCTTTACAATCTAGATTCATTTAAATTGATTTATTTTCATTATTATATAATCAGTACAAATTTGCATACCATCATTAACACTATAGCTGAAGAAATTAAGATCACCTAATTGTGTATGGAAGATCTTCTACACTTTTGAAAGCTGCTTTACTTGAAAATTAAATCCAATTAGCACACCAATTATCAGACATTCAAATCAGGAGGGGACAAGGTAGATGGACTGGTCCATGATCAGCCAGCACAATAAAGGAGTACAATTATCCTGGAATCGATCGTATACTCTGATAATTGAACTTTGCAAGGGGTAAAAATCAATTATAATCAGACTGAGATTCCCTGCAAGTCCACTTTCAGCAGAAACCTTATTTCTCACACCACCTCTTGCAGGGTATTATGGGTAGGTCAAGTAAGATGTAATAATCACGGCAACCATAAAATTTATCACTTTGGTTCTTCTCAAATTACGGGTAATCTTGCAGCGGGAAGCTTTCGGCAACCATGACTGCTTTAGACCACTCCAGCTCAAAGATGTTCACCATCTCTGGCATCTGTTTGTTTGCGTATTCAACATTTTCACCATGGTGAAAAGTAATTCTGAATTGACATGATTGGGCAAAGTTAGAAAAGATCTCATCAGAGTTTGGGACTCTGTGTTCAGCTGCTAGCGAGTAATGAGGGGTGAAACTCGTTGTTGGGAAAACAATTCTCACCTATCCACAAACATGGCCTTGCTGATATGGCAGTTTTCTCGACCTCAAAAAATCATGTACAATTACCGTAAGAAAAAACTGCATGTGCAACAAAAACACACTAAAAAACTTGTATAAATGTTGACTTGTTTCCACATCTATGAAGACTGAAAGTCTTACAGTCATATTATAATAAGAGGACATAAACCCCCATCTATAGCTTGACTGTTGGTACATTAAAGGATCTTTTGCTTATCTAGCATTACCCAGCAGATAAAAAAGGATATGCACTATTTAAAATTTCATTATAATGCACAAATAATGTTCCATAATTCATATACAGTTTAACCAAGTGGAACTACACAGACTTATTAGACAGTTTTTTTCCCTTTGAAATGTAACCCTAAGTGTACTTACTAATGCCATTTTATAGATTTATGGCGAGTTCCAGAAGGCCCTACATTTTTCTGTTTCTCATCCATTTCAGAAACAACAAAAATGAATACCAACCATAACTGTTCTATAGATGCGTATATGGCGTAATGCAATAATGTCATTAAACTACCATAACCATGTTTGAAAGAGCAAAAGATGAAAAATCATCTACATCTATTAAATACTTCAACTTACAGGCACAGCAGAAATCTCATTACTACTGTGAGTCTTAAAGTCTTCCACTCCAGGAAGGTCAAATATCTGTTCGCTCGTTCAGTGTCTATGTAGGACGGTGTTATGGACTGAGCAATAAACTCCTGGATAATAACCTAGCCTATAGTAATAGCTAGACTGGCATAGAAAAATAACAATATTTGTATAATTCCTCAAATCTAAACAAAAGCAGGCAGATCATCACTTTCATTAGGCTAACTGTTAGCCTATGTTAGCCGTTATGCCTGGCACATAAAAGGCACTATGCATGCACTAACACCTAATAAATTCATTTAGAAAGCATGACGAATACAGGATTCATAGGGCATGTTACCTTTTAACTTTATTCTTCTTTAACCATTCTTTGGTAGAATGACTTGTGTGCTTAGCGTAGTTGTCTTGATGCAGGAACACACATTCTCTTGAGATTCAGTTCACCGACATCATTTCAGACAGACATCCTGACATTTTCCTTTCGATACCTCGGGTAATTCAGAATTAATTGTTTCATCAATAATGACAAGCCGTTCTGGCCCAGATGGAACAAAAAAGGCCCAAACCATAATACTACCACCAGCATGTTTCACAGATAGGATAAGGTTCTTACGCTGGAATGCAGTGCCCTTCTCCAAACATCACGCTTCTCATTTGAACAAAACAATCTATTTTGGTCTCATCCATCCACAAAACATTTTTTTTCCAGTAGTCGTCTGCCTTGTCCTTGTGATCTTTAGCAAACTGCAGACAGACAGCAATGTTCTTTTTGGGTAGCACTGGCTTTCTTCATGCAACCCTGTAGCTTTGTTATCTTGTGTTCTCTTGACTGTTGACTCATGAACATTAACAATAGCCACTTTGTGAGAGGCCTTTATGTGCTTAGAGGTTACCCTGGGTTTCTTTTTGAGGTCATATTACATGCCTCTGTTTGTGCACAGTCTGTCTGACTATGGATTGGTAGAGTCTGCACTCTTTAAACATGGTTTTGTAACTCTTTCTAGAATGATGAGCATCAACTCAACTCTCAAATCATTTTTTATGGTCCTCATAAATCTCCTTTGTTCATTCCAAGACAGACTTCCACAAGCATGTGTTACAATGATCTGATTAAATACAGATGTTATTTCAGTCCAACAGAGGTTCACATACTTTTGCATTCTTACACATATGTAATATCATTTTCCTAAATGAATAAACAGCCAGCTATAATCATTTTGAATATTTTGCTTGTTTGGGTTCTGTTTATCTACTTTTATCTACTGTGAAAATCTGATTTTAGGTGTCTCGTCTACTTATTGTTGTGGTGTTGGACAGTTCTGGACATCTGCCAGTTCACATACACAGAAATGTGCAGTCCTTTCTTTTAAGTGTTACTTTTAACAGATTCACATTGTTACTGAGGTGTTGTGGCTGGCTTCCCATGTCTCAGAGTGCTGTACTATATTGGATTTAGACAGCAGATGGAAAATGGGGAAATAATCATGTAAATTTCAGAGATAATAAGAAATTAGATAAATAAAGAAATTGCTGAATTAATGGTGAAGTAAATACAATCCTTTATCTTGCCCTTTGGTGAATGTAAATTGGATTCTTCTATTCAGGTACATGTGCAGCTATGCCTGAAAGGACCTTACTAGATAGACACCAGATATAAAATCAATTTTTGCACAATTTGTTTGCTTGCAGCTGCCCCCCACCCTTATAAAAACATGAATTCAAAGCTTCTTCAATTACGTTGTTTCAATGCTAGCCACAATAGCTGTTCCACTTGCAATTGTTTGATATAAGAACAGCGCCAGAAATAAATTATTATGAAGAAAAAATTATTGATCGGTTAGACCAGAGCAATGTCTGCTGACAAATAGGCTGTACCGGATGATGTTTACATGTCTTTGTGAGACTTTTCTTTCACCTTAGTTCAAGCTTGATCTCTAATCAAACCTCAAGAGAACGGCCTACATGCTAAAGGAAATCTTAAGCTTGACATTTGTCTAAATCTGTACATCCTGAATGCTCGTAATGACCCAGTAAACTGCACCAGTCTCTCACTTTGCTGCACGTAAATGCCATGGATTATGGATTACTTGTTGTTTCTGAGGCCTTTTATTGAGAGGCCTTTCCTGACTTGGTTGAATTCTTGTCACTTTTTGTTCCCTAAAAAAAGAAGGAAAAAAGAAAATTACATAAAAGTCTGAGTTTCTTGCACTCTCAGTGTCTTTCCACTGCAATTTCCTTCAGCAAATTCAACCTTGTCACAATTGGTCTATTTTATTTTTCTTGACGACGTCCAGTTATGACTGATGTGTCCCATTTTTTCACTAAAACTGCATCAGAAGCTGCCTATGCACACATCCTCTAATTCCTGGGAAATTGCCACAAGCTTGTCTACATGTCTGCATAGTAACCCTAAGCTAAATACACACATTCACACTTGGACACATGGCATGTTTTGACTGATGGACTGACCATCACTGAAGTTTCTTCAGTATCAGAGAAAAGATACATACATCTAAATGGGATTAAGACACATCAGACAACGCAGGCAACATCAACATCCAATTCATTGCTGAACAGTGGCATATGCAGACTAGTTACATCTACAGTGGATATATTTACCCTATCAAACTGTCTTGATCTTTTCTAAAACTTTGTTTTTTTCCCATTTGCCAATATTAATTGCATTAACAATGTAAAGTGGCAAATTAACTCCTTGAGCATGAATAGCAACACACATGGCTGTCTTCTAGTCTTCACAACTTCAGTTTGCGCTACAGACTTGATACACATCAGCACATTCAGCAGACCCGGCCCTCATTAGCCACTGTGACATCAGCATCAGTGAGTAATCCAGCTCAAAAAAAATCTCACTGATTTTAACCTTCATATTATTACAGAAGGTTAAAAACAATGACATGATTCACATATCACAGCACCCAGCAGAGCCTCCCCTCACTGACCAAAGTGTTTACATCCAGCTATGACCAACCATGAGCCATTAATCCAGCCCAAAATCCACTCACTACTATGATATTAGCTCTTCGCTTAGTCCTCAAATTATACACAAAGGGTTAAAATAGCAGCGAGATATGTCACAGTGGTCATTACAAATTGCAGAATTGAAGATTCAGCCTGTAATCCAGTTCAGAAAAACATCATGGAAATCCTGCATTAATGTCCATTTAAATGCCCACTGCTCATGTCGGGTTTGAGACTTCTCCTCTTAAACTATCCCCTGAAATATACATCTAATAATCACAAACCAGGGTCTGCAGGGTAATGCTTTTCAGACGTGCCACTCTGAAACACTTTTAATGCTCTCATTTCATTGCCTTTTAAAATTTCTGTCATACAGTCTTGAACGTGTCTCATCTGTCCATGTCATACTGCAATGCATACTGTTTAGAGACCTTTACTTGCTAATGGCCCTCCTTCTCCACATTCCACTACAACAATAATACTGCACTTATGAGATTTCTAGTGTTGTGCTAGCACCAATCGAGCGCATAGCAGCTGTACTTTTCCATAGACATCTATGTTTTTTGGGACATTACCTCAGAACATTACTAATGCTAACACTCAATACATTTGGGCCAAATTGTAGAATAGACCTTTTATCTGTTTAGGCTGTTGGTATGTTTTTTGTTCATCATACTTGTTTAATACCATTTGGCTCAAAAATTCCTCCTTTTCGTTGCAGGCTACTGCACACACCCTCATTCTAGACAACCACCAAAACCAGCAGTAGCAAGTTTTGTTTCAATTAAGTACTTTAATGAGAGGTAGGGCGCTGCCTATACATACATATACATATATGTTCAATGTTGTAATATTGCTAACATGGTTAGAAATTAGTTTTCAGTATTTTGTATTACAATGTCACAGAATCCCAGAAGGCAAAATATTGCATATGTATGTATATTGTGTCCTGTTTCACAAAGCTTCAGAAATTATACCAGTATGTCCTAGGTTTCATTAGACAAATATTGTCTTCATTACTATTTATGCCTCCAAAGTGCACAACCTTCAAAACAACAACAAAACAACTACTCTTTGTACACATACAACAACAACCACCAATACTACTAACATAACTACTAATTATAATAGTAATTATAATAATTTCTTATGTTTTAATTTGTTTTTAAAAGTGTGCACTGAGCTTGACTGTCTAAAGAAAGGTGGAATTGAGTTCCACAGTTTAGAAGCATATTAATAGGAAGAGGCCTCTTCACACTGTCTGTATTGTATGTAAGATATTTGCAGAAGTTAAGTATCTGCAGATGTAAAATCACATGTTGGTACATAGACAGAGACACATGATGTAGGCAGGTGCTACATTATTTAGTGCTTTAGAGACTAGAACTAAACTAGATTTTATAGACTAGAACTACCAGACCCTACAATCTATCCTAAAACACGTGTAGTCAGTACAGTTTCTTTAAAACAGGAGTGATAAGGGCTCTCTCTTTTTTGTTTATTTGTTTTAGGATCTGTGATGCTGCAAGTTGTAGAGGATGGATAGTTTTCTTAAGACGTCTAGTAAAAAAAAAAAAGTGTTTTATAGTAACTATTATTTTTGTAAGAAATGCATGAACAAGTTTCTGTGTTTGGCTCTGAAATAGAAAAGGCTGCACTTTAGCAATATTGCACAGAAGACAAAAAGCTACTTTAGTGACTGCGTTTACACACGGGATATAACATAGCTCAGAATCTAAGATTACAGCCAGGTTTCACACTTTAGCTTTGGTACACCAAGCTAAAGCCTTTCATAAAGCTTTCTCTGAACTGTAGTACCAGGGATCTGTGTTTTTTTTTCTTGGTTTAGTTGTAAAAAACTGACATCCACTGAGAAATGTCTGATACATAGATACACCACTGGAGTCTTGCTTTTGAGAAGGAACAGAAATGTACAGTACAACTTTGTGTATTCAGCATATCTATGAAAACTGATATCATGGCTCCTAATACCATCACTTAGAAGATGGAAGCCTAAAAAAAGGCTCCAAAACTGAACCCTGTGGGTCCCCACAATTTTTTAATGATTTCCCAATGAAAACAAAGACTGTTTATTTATTACATAAACCAGCCTGAAACTGTGCCTGAGAGACATACCCAACATTCAAGATGGTGGGCTAAAATCTTGATCCAATATTCGACCAAAACAGCAGAATTCTGTACTTTATTGCTAAACCTGAGATCATTTACAACACTAACCAATGCTGTTTCAGTACTATGGTTAGAACAAAAACCTGATTGAATGTTTTCAAAAAACTTGTTTAATATACAATATATTTAATTCTTTAAATATAAAAATTCTTCAAACAACTTTTTTCTAAGACTTTGCTTAGGATGGCTCCACTGTACTCTTTTGCTTTACTAGAGCAGTTTCAAAAGCATCTGAAAAAAATAGTTTTTGACAGTTTAGAAAACAGTTATATAACGTAACAGTTATAATAGTTCAAACATCATTTTGAACACAATCAAATAACATCATAAAGAGTGAAGTAGGAACAGGGTGAAGATCACATGTGGACAAACTTAAGTTAATTTAATTTAGTTTTCCTCCATAAGCGCTCAGATTTACAAAACTTCTCTTAAACTGGCATATTTCCTTATTCATCCACTTATTTTTATAGGTACGCAAGTTTTTCCATTCATTTGAATGCCACTCTTCCCCCTCACTTTCCCTGTCTTACTGCATGCATAAATCTGTAGTTTTCAGGAACAGCTTCAAGTAAAGCAGTGGCTTTATCATTTAACCACAATTCTGTTAGAAACATTAAAGCAAGTTCACGCTCATTAATAGGATCTCAAATCAGAAGTGTTTTGTTATTTAGTGTCCTTGCATCGAGTGAAGCCAAGGGTTTTCATGGGTACAGTAACTGAATTATTGCATTCTGACCATACAGGCTGTTTTTATGTTTTAATTGTACAGGGATTAATAACTGTAATGTTGATAGAACAAATCTTTGTTTTGTCTTTTAACTGTCTTAGTATTATGGGAATTGTTTGTACTGTCCTTAATGGCCATTTTAGGCATATTTTTCCCTGGTAGAATAATGAATGGTAGAAACGGAGGAGGCATTGTCTGTATCATTAAAAGCACTTACCTGACTGCTGTCAATACAACTTACCCCTCCTTTGTTTATTACCTTTATGTCCAGTTAGGCATGGCAAAATACCTTCTCTGTGTTCTTGGACAAGATGATAGACCCACAGCAACTTGGGTGTAATCCATCCCTCTAGCAGAAAGCTGTTTGCTCCCAGAAGGCACTCCGATTGCTCACATAACCAAAGCTCTTGCTCTAGTGCACCAGCCTTGGAGCCAACAGTAAAGCGCATAGAGCCAGCTGAATACATTGCATCCTCTCCTGTGGTGGGCAGAGGTCCTGAGATGATGATTCCAACTCCATGTTCTCTTCTTAACTGTGTCTAGAAGTAAGTCCTTCAGAACTTCGCTCTGACAGGGTGAAATGTCATTCACCATAGTGCCTACATCCTTGTTCGCTTAGAGCCATGGCAAGCTGTTAAGAGGTATCCAGGACTTGGGAACTACCAGAGATACCAGCACCTGATGGAGTCTACATTTACCACAGCAGTGGCTTGTGATGTTGTCCAAGACCATGTGGCAGGTAGAGAGCTGAGGTCTTCATACCAACCATTGAAGGTAAGGTCGAGAAGGTTGAGGAGGTGGTGTAGACCTTCGCTCTCTTTGTTCAAGCTGGTATTTGCAGATCCACCCTGTAGGTGTGAAGATAGAGAGTCCTGGTGTAAAACATGGACATAGTGCTGAGTCTGGAGAAGCTGATGCCATCAATCTGAAACTGCCATATATGAGGCATACTGCTTCTAAGCACATTTTCCTCTTGTGGAGCTTGGTCTGCCACTCCAGGAGAGCCCAGATATTCCAATCCAGCTGCTGCAATTCTAAGTGTCCACAGAAAAAAGCAAAGCTGAGGTCATTTAGACTGGACAAACTGATATAAGAAGTGCAGTTATCAACAAACTAAGATGAAGACTGCGTAATCAACAAAAAATGATGCAAACACATGAATGTGTAACCTATTAAGTCTACCTAATGGTGTCAATAAATGAGAAAAAACATTAAATGTCTGTAGGCCAGTCAAATGCTATTTGCAACATCTACAAAAAGGAAGTACTATGAATAAGCGGCTATTTTTCATTTTCGAAGATAAAATTACAGCCAGTATCAGCCCCTATATGTGCTTTTGCTGGAAAGATTTTCTAGAGGACTTTAGACAGTGCTCGATATTAGGTAGGGTTCACCTATAAACTGCTCAAGACGAGTTTTTTGCCAGCTAATGCGGTAAGAACAAGCCAAGCTCTCAGCAGCTAGGTTTGAGTGCTTAGTAGGCAAGCATTGATTAATTAATTTATTCATTTTACACAGTCGAATCACATCATGACCACTTCCTACTTTTGAAGGTGGCAGCACATGGCTCATGAAGGAAGTCATGTTTTCGAGGCATTCTCTGGGCCCACTCATCCATGTGGAAGGCATTCTCAACCGATTTGGGTATGAATCCATCCCTGCCAATCATGTATACCCATACATGCTGGTTGTCTTCTCTGGGGAGGATGGGATCTTCCAGCAAGGAAGTGCGACATGTCACATGGCAAGAAATGTGTGACATTGGTTGTAGGAGTTTGACCAAGACTTCCAAGTACTACCCTAGCCCCCTAATTCCGCAGACTGGAACCCAAATTGAGCATCTGTGGGACCATCTCGATCGTCGTGTTCACTCTATGGATCCTCCCTTACGCATCCTCCAGCAGCTGTGGGATGCACTGCAGTCAGCATGGCTCCAGATATCTGTGACAACTTACCAGGACCTCCCAACCTGTCTAGCTGCTATCCGTGTGATTACTCTGGATATTAATAATAATAATGTGACTCAATGTAATAATGTAATTCAGTATGAAATCAGAAACCTGTGACTGTTTTTGTTGAATTATGTAACTAGGTGAGTTGGATGTGTTGACAGGTAACATAAAACATGGAGGTTTCAAACATGAAGAGTTCACATTAAGCCCCATTCATTTTCAAAGCTCATACTTCATGCTATACAATGCTTTCAGGATTTCAGGATTAAATCGGCCTCTGTAGTCCTTCTAATCTCCTGTTGTGTGTGAGGGAATTTTCACTTGTAGAAAATGTTTGCAACAAGAGAAATGCATTTAGCAGCTTCATATCAAACTAACACCCACAGAGGGCATACTTTGTTCCATTGTGTTTGGTTTTTGTGCTTAGCAGGCAGGGAGATTTCACTCCCTGTGTTGTTTTGTTAGCCAGAAAACTAGATTGTGAAGTTGAAACCGTGAAATCGTATGTGGAATTTACCAACAATGATACATAAACAACAGATTTATGAGAGTATATGTTATATGGAGTGGTCAGCAAAAGAGAAACAGCTAATTTGTATTATGAAATGTAATACATATATAAGGAAACACTTCATGACAGTTACCTTCCTTGGTATGGTAGCAAGCTTGAGAGTATTCTTCCCACTACCTCTCCACTGCGGTATCTACTTTCCTTCAGGTTAGCATTTTAAGATGCATTTTATTCAGAAACCTTTTGCATTTTGTGCCTTCATGGTAAATGCTAGCATGGCTCTTTTGTTTTCAAACTGTGCAGTCTTCACATTCCTTGATCTTTCTCTCCATCACTGTGTAGAGGGCATGCCAGACCAGCGGGATGTCATTGCAGCAAATGAATAGTCTATTTTCCCATTTCAGCCAGAAAGAGGATGGTAGCAGGCTTGGATGAGTATGTGTCGATTGTTGCCACAACGTTAGAGCTTTTGATCAACAACATGATTTATGTATTGAGACTGATTTGCCGCATAATTGCATACATATGTTTAACAGCACAAAGAAAGGTGTCCACAAGTCTGACTCATACAACTTCAGTGAAGCAGAAAGTAGAAAGAATAAACGTTAGAGTTTGAAGAAGCAAAGCACAACCACTGTAGAGATTAATTACAAAAGAAACGCTTAGTTTTCACCCAGACAAGCCGCTTTCAAAGATATTTTCAAGACGTTTGATCATCAGCAGATGTTGCAGTAAACCATTTCATGCCACTGTGTGGCCAAATGATAAAATGTGGATTTTATAGGCTCACAATTTGAGATATAAACGACTGACTGATTAACTGTTATTCAACAAATAAATAATTTACCAACCAATGTAATTGTTTAATATAAGTATGTTAATATAATTTTATTTTATTTCCAATATACGATGCTCTTTACTTGAATAGGTGGATTTACTGTTTGCATTAATGCATGAACATGCACAACTGAGATTCCGCAGGACAGGCCTAGTAAAAGACAACTAATAATAGTGGTGCTTGAGGCCCCATCTATTCGTACTACATTTAATTTTATAATATCATAAAGAATTGAGATATGAACTGAGATTCACACTTTATACATTGTATTCTGAATTATGTATTTGTATGTATTTGTATTATGAATTCAAATGTTTCTCTTTAATAAGCAACTTTGGAGTCAACACAAAACTAAAAGTTCAGATTTGCCATTTTAATTTGGTATACTAGTATTGATACTTCTTGAAATATCTCAAAGATTACATCATGGTGAGCCAAAGGCATCCTTAATGCCGGTCTAATATTATTTTTCTGTTAGCAGATGAATGTCTAGTTGATAAAAGAAAAGCAATTTTTTTTTTCTAATTCCTGTTC
>JAVGWN010001298.1:0-12586 GCA_034552555.1 Semaprochilodus insignis | reverse complement strand
ATATATATATATATATATATATATATATTACTCCAATTCTTCCTTGCATTATATTTTAATCTTCTGCTCCAATGACTCCAGTATCCAGCATCATTTCAGCTCTGCACATATGAGCCGAGGTGGGAACGCTACGTTCCGAAACGTTATCAGATGTTTACACTGCACGTCCGGACTCTCTCATTTAAACAACCAGAGCACAGAGCGGTTTTCCCTGGCATAGGCCCTTTAATTCCCCTTGTCTCTCTTCTCTTCCTTTACCGCCTGGGATTTGATCTCACTTTCTGTTCTCGTCTCACTCCTCTTTTCTTTCCTGTGTCACTGTGTTTTCTCTTTCTTCTCTGGTTCTTATGCTGGTTCTCTCTCTCCCTTCTTCCTCTCATTTCTTTCATCCCCTCTGATCTATAAACAGGCCTTCTTACCATTTCAAAGCTGCACCTGCCAATTCCAGCTCACACCTCCACAGTCACTGCAGGGCAAAGCTCAGCGCACTGACACCGGGACCGCACGTGTGCGTGCACACAACTCTGACACGCCTAGCCTGGATTGCGCTCTCTTTCTCTCTGTCTCTCTCTACCACACTGTCCTTCTTTTTAACCTGCCCCCTCTCTCTCTCTCTCTCCCCCATTACTCCCTGTTTTCTCTCTACCACACTGTCCTTCTTTCTAACACCTCTTTCTCTCACTCTCTCTCCCCCATTACTCTCTGTCCTCTCTCTACCACACTGTCCTTCTTTCTAATCCCTCTCTTTCTTTCTCTTACTCCATTCTCTCTCTACCACACTGTCCTTTTTTCTAACATCCCTCTCTCTCTCTCTCTCTCTCTCCCTTCAACTAGTATTCTCTGTTTTCTCTCTACCGTGCTGTACGTCTTTCTCTCTGTCCATCCACTACTCTCTGCTCCCTCTCTACCACACTCTCTACTGGCCTGGATACAAGATGAGGTACGGTTGGCCACAGTGGCACACGGGTTCAGTATGGCATCCTGCAGCACATTTGCCCAAAGATGTTGCAGCTGGGCCAGTAACTCCTGCACACTTGTAGTCTGCCGAAACTGGCGTCTCAACTGGTCCCTTAAATGCTGGGCAGGCTGAGGAAGTGTTGCAGTCTGGCAGACACATTCCTGGGAAACTCTTGCCGTGTGTGGGAGAGCATTATCCTGCTGGAGAATGCCAGGTAGAAGCCCTGCCATGAGAGGGAACACACGTGGCCGGAGGATGTCGTGCACATATCGCTGAGCTGTTAGGGTCCCTCGTATCACTACTAGGGGTGACCGAATGTTGTGTGCGATGGGTTCCCTGATCATCACACCAACAGTTACGGCAGTGTGTTGCTCCACAACAAAGGCAGGATTGAAGCACTCACCCCAAGACCTCCATACTAGAACGCAATCATTGTTGGATCGCGAACAGAACCTGGATTCATTGCTAAAGACAATACAGTTCCAGTCCATAGCAGATCAGAGTTCTTGTTCATGACGCCACTGCAAACAAAGGCGACAGTGGCTGGCTGTCAATGGCAGGACATGTAATGGGCGCTGTTTCACCAAAAGTGTGGCAGAGTCAGGGGTGTGGAATGATGGTGCCACCTGTGTCTGGATGGTGGTCTGGGCCGTCTTGTGTGCGTGCTCTCACGTAAACAGACCACAAAGGTAATCATTTACATATCTGCCATGCAGAGACGTAGTACATCCCATGCAGCTTGAATATTCTCACACAGTTCCTGCAGATGGAGCGGTAAGGGTGGAGGTGGAGTGACACCAGGCCTTCTGGACGTGTGACGCGTGACAACAAACCGTTCATCTTGGTGCTGACCACGGTGCCTCCACACACGGATTTGTTGCTCGTCTCCACCAAGACAAAATCGTGACTCGTCACTGAAGATGACCCGCTGCCATTCTGAGTCACTCCATGACGGTCTGGCACGACACCATTCCAGTCTTGGGTGACGTTGACGTAGGACAGTTGTCGGTCCAGGTCTGTATAGTCCTGCGCTGTGCTGCATCTGTGCCCGGATAGTGGACAAGGAAACTATGGGAGCTGCTTGTGCTTGTTGGTGAATCAAACGATCCTCTCTACTGATCCTCTAAGCTGTGAAGCTGTTCACCTGAACACTGAGCTGCTGTTCTCCTACCTGCACTGTGCACTTTATATATCTTATACTGTTTACAACCACACACTTAACTGCACACCTGGCTACCACAACACACTGTGCATGTACACTTACACAAAGCTGTTTTCGCCTCCTGCATATGCTAACTGCACCTCAGTTCTAGTATTCACATTCTGACATACAGATACGGCTCTTACACAGCTTGGTAATCATTTACATATCTGCCATGCAGAGACGTAGTACATCCCATGCAGCTCGAATATTCTCACACAGTTCCTGCAGATTGTGCAGTAGGGGTGGAGTGACACCAGGTCTTCTGGACATGTGGCTCGTATGTGTATATATATATATATATATATATATATATATATATACACACACACACACACACACACACATACATACATACATACATACATACATACATACATACATATATATTCTTATAACTGCACTGGAGAAGCAGCCTGATTGTATTTCATTATACTGTACAACCCTATATGGGTATAATGACAAAGGTGAATTGAATTGAATTGAATAGAATTGAATTGGACTGAATTGGTGATCGGTCTGGGCCGTCGGGAGCCTGTTCACCTTCAGCACATACAGGACAGATGTACACTCGCATGTGTATAATACATCAGATCCCACATCCTGAACAGGCTATAAAACCGAGCCTGCGTGTGCATGTGTTAGTGTTAATGTGTGAGTTTGAACACAGCGATGTGTTAAAAGCCTCTCTGGCAGACTCCACCTGAAAGCGCTCCAATCCTCAGCTTCTCCTCGCATCAGCAGCCTGCTGAACTTGGCTTCCGTATTTACACAGAAATCATAAAGCCATTTCGAATATTTTCCAGGACAATGAAAATCTTAATAAATGAAGCTCTGTGGCCAACGATATCACTCCAAATCCTCATCCAGCTGAGCTCAGTTTCAATCCGTTTAAGCTGATTCTTTCCCCTGTCTGAACCTTCACGCTGTAGATTCATCTGATCAGCTTCAGTATCTCAACCTGCTTCATACACTCATCTTCGAAAGAAGGAATCAACCAGCAGGAATGAAACTTGGTGGGGAGGTTTGACACTATTGTGCATGCTTTCCATTCTGACTTGTGCTGTTGTGTTGGTAGCATCCTTTGCAAACGAGAGGGGTCGCATCATAGGGCTCCGGGAAGCTGGATGGTCTTCTCGTCATATTATGTGCCATAGCAGTCGTGTGGACACTACCATAGCACGCGTTTGGCAGCAGTGAATAGAAGGCGGCACACACCAGCGACATGAAGGATCTGGGAGACCTACATGAAGCACGGTGAGAGAGAACTGACGGATTGTCTGACGTGTGGAGTGACCCAACAGCCATGATTGCGGACATTCAGCGGGCAGTGATGACCTCCATCATCCTGTTAGTGCCAGCACTATGGCTGTCCTGTGGGTTGTGTACTGTGGGCAGCGTCCTGTGACCACTGATGAAGGACTAGAGGAGGACCAACACTGCACTGTGCAGCAGCAGATGAGCTATCGTCTCTGACTGTACATCTACAAGGTGGACCAGCAAGGTAGGAGTGTCTAATAGAGTGGACAGTGAATGGACACAGTATTTAAACACTCCAGCAGCACTGCTGTGTCTGATCCACTCACACCAGCACCACACACACTAACACACCAGCACCACGTCAGTGTCACTGCAGTGCTGAGAATGATCCACCACCCACATAATACCTGCTCTGTGGTGGTCCTGTGGGGGTCCTGACCATTGAAGAACAGGGTAATACAGTACACAGAGAAACAGATGGACTACAGTCTGTACCTATAGAACTACAGAGTGTCCTATACGGTCAGTGAGTGTAGATACGAGGAGGTGGTTTAAATGTTATGCCTGATGGGTGTAGATATGTAGAAGGTGCAGATATGACAGAAATATGATACTGTGGTACATCAAGAGTATATGTGGTATATCAGGATATGTACTGTGTCAGACTCTCATCAGTCGGGGCTGTTAAGTGTAAGACTGTAGAGTCGTTAAGATTACCATCGACATCAGTTTAGTTGTGCGTCTCCAAACTTTTGACTGGTAGTGGGGCACTAAATGCATCCCTAATTAAACTGTGCCGTACATGTGTAGTGCGGTAATAATACAGTGCAATCGACTGGTGGAACAGAAGCTTCGGTTACCTTCACTTCCTTCACCTTCACTAACAGACTCCTGTACCTTCGCTATTCACACTTCTCTATACATTCATCACCATGTAAACCCGCCCGCGTAGGCGTTCCTTCACCTCCACCACGGCCCTAATAACCAACTCCCCAGAGCCTTTAATGACTTAACCTCCAGCGCTGGACTGAAATGAATATGTCTGAAGTGTTATTAGTGTTAATCAGGGTGACCCGGTGTAGACTGTTGAATTAAGACTTCCGTGGTTGGTGCTGAAGTCTTAAGCAGCAATAAAAACTCTTTATTAAGTTTTACAGCAATACACGTGTTTAAAGTTCCAGAGAGCTTTACAACAGGTAGTCCGCAGCCATGTGATTCAGGTAACATGTGAAATCCAGATGGAGAGCAGGAAGTGAAAAGCAGAATGGAGGAGATGGAGGCCAAACTGTACTAGTTTAGAGGATATTAAGAGGGAAAGGTATGAACAGAAACTCTCTGCGTATGCTGGAGGTGAGGTTTATGGTATACGGAGTGATGTTCAACTGAACTGATAGATTAGCTGCTATCGAGGCAGCAGACAGAAGACAGAACCACCTTCTCCTCCAGACCTCCTACTCCAGAACTCTAACGGGAACATACAAAAGCATTGAGGCATATGACTTGTTTGTTAGTGGTGGGATTGACCTCGGTACCAAGGTTCTCCACAACGACTGTCAAGTAGTTTTCTTGCACCGTCCTATTGATTAACCCAGCAACACAAACCTTTAACACCGCAGCACCTTTCTACATTGTTACGGCTGTTCACTTAACATAGGGTTAAAGTGGAGCGTTGTATTTTGTATAACTGGTCTGAGGGTGTGCGGCACTGGTAGATTTAAAACAACAGCTAAAAGCAACACTAACGCTTCAATCAGCGCTAACACTTAAATCACCTCGAATACCACTAACATTTACACCACCACTAACACTAAAATTACCACTAACGCTTAAATCATGGCTAACACTTACATCAATGCCAATACGTAAATCACCTCTAATGCCAAAACATCATTAACACCATATTTACCACTAACGCTTAAATCACGGCTAACACTTACATCAACGCTAACACCTACATCAATGCCAATACGTAAATCACCTCTAATGCCAAAACATCACTAACACCATATTTACCACTAACGCTTAAATCACGGCTAACACTTACATCAACGCCAATACGTAAATCACCTGTAATGCCAAAACACCACTAACACTATATTTACCACTAATGCTTCAATCACCGCTAATGCTTAACTCACTGCTAACACTTACATCAACGCCAATGCTTAAATCACCACTTAATACTTAAATCACCTGTAATGCCAAAACATCACTTACACTATATTTACCACTAACGCTTAAATCACTGCTAACACTTACATCAATGCAAATACTCACCAATGCCAATCTCCACTTAATACTTAAATCACCTCTATTGCCAAAACACCACTAACACTATAATTACCACTAATGCTTAAATCACCACTAACACTTACATCAATGTTAGTGCTTAAATCACCACTTAATACTTAAATCACCTGTAATGCCAAAACACCACTAACACTATAATTACCACTAATGCTTAAATCACCACTAACACTTACATCAATGTTAGTGCTTAAATCAACGCCTAATACTTTAATCACCTTAATACTCAAAACACCACTAACACTAAAACCAACACTTCCACTTAACTCAACACTTAACACTAAAATCACCATTAACACTAAAATCACCACTTTACAACTAAATTCGAACAAGAAGCGGGTAAACTGGACCCTGACTTCAGCTTAGTCTCGACCACAGATGAAGTCCTGAATGTTTTCCCAGCACATTCTGGGTCTGTTAATACCAATCACTGTATAAACGCCACAGCCTGTTTGAGTATGACCATGTTTGTCCATTTGTGACCACAATGTATCATCTTCTAACATGATCATACACCATATCAGAAAACAAAAGTCATCTCAAACACGTATATGTATATTGGCAAAAAATGCTTCTAAAATTTTAATTGGTTGTTCTTTCAGTCTTCTCTACTGATGTCAGTGTAAGGTAAAGATAGATGTTAGTGGACACCGTTCTGCTGACCCTGGACTGCCCATTGGTGTGTAGCCCACCTAAATCAGCAGTAAAATGTGCAGTGTGTGGGGCAGATTGGGACACAGCGGGGAGACTGTTAGCGATTTGATGAACTGAGGAATGCTGAGGTCAGGGAGGTCAGCCTGGAGGCTGTAATGATCTGTAAGGAGTAATGACCTGAAAACACCTCCAAACACACTGACTCACTTCCAGATCCTGGGACACACAGCTACTGGGAGCCAGAGATTTTCAGGAAATAAAAATAGGCCTGTGGTCGTAGCCTTTTTTGTATTTAACAGTCTCATCATGCATGTTGTATTACATTAATACTCTTAATGAATTGTTAAGATAGAAACCAAAGGGTTAAGTCGAGCAGAAAGTCCAGCACAAGCACGTAAACAGATACAGCCAAGTGAGCTCTCCCATTGGTTAGGCCTTCAGGAGCTGAACTGAAGTCCTGACACGTTCGATTACAGCCAGTATAATTAGGAATCATCTAAATAGGAAACAGTAATGGGTGAGACTAAATACATGGGAAAGAATGGCCAGGAGCTCCCAGGCCAAGACCTGATGACCCCCATGTTCTGCACATATCAGTGTCTTGGCTGCCCTACACACCTGTTAATCAGGTCATATGTATAAAACTAAACTTGAGCGTTATATCAAACATCCGGCAAAGTTTAAACCAAAAACAAGATGTAATATTATATGATATGATAAAACACAGCTTATAAACCACCGATCAGACCTATCTGAGAACTGTGGGGGTGTGGCTAAGGAGCAGTTTGATTGACAGTTCTCTGTCCAACATGTTGGTGATGGATAAAGGAATGAATGGATGAAGGAACAATGTTGGTGATGGATAAAGGAATGAAGGGATGAAGGAACAATGTTGGAGATGTATAAAGGAATGAAGGGATGATGGAACAATGTTGGAGATGTATAAAGGAATGAAGGGATGAAGGAACAATGTTGGAGATGTATAGAGGAATGAAGGGATGAAGGAACAATGTTGCTGATGTACAAAGGAATGAAGGGATGAAGGAACAATGTTGCTGATGTATAAAGGAATGAAGGGATGAAGGAACAATGTTGCTGATGGATAAAGGAATGAAGAGATGAAGGAACAATGTTGGAGATGTATAAAGGAATGAAGGGATGAAGGAACAGTGTTGGTGATGGATAAAGGAATGAAGGGATGAAGGAACAATGTTGCAGATGTATAAAGGAATGAACAGATGAAGGAACAATGTTGGAGATGGATAAAGGAATGAAGGGGTGAAGGAACAATGTTGGAGATGTATAAAGGAATGAAGGGATGAAGGAACAATGTTGGAGATGTATAAAGGAATGAACAGATGAAGGAACAATGTTGGAGATGGATAAAGGAATGAAGGGGTGAGGGAACAGTGTTGAATGAAGGGGTGACAGGCATCTACAGACAGGAGGTCCAGCTTGCTAGCTGTTGGTTATGCTGGTTAGCTTCAGCTTGCCAAGTTTCTCTGACTCACAGTTTTGTGTGGGCGTGGCCAGAGATGTCAGCCTTGTGATTGGTCAGGGGAATGCTTATGGAAGCGATACCCATGAGCAGGACCGCCCAGTTTAGACAGGAGAGATACATGGTGATATAGATTGGTCATTTATCGGTCAGTGGAACATTATTCAGAGGGTTTACTGAGAACAGGATTCACCTCATTAGAACAGATTCAGGTTCATTTCGTTACCAGCTCCACACGGTTAACAGACATTGTATTGCTGCTCCCACAGGAATACTGCAGCATTTATCCCCATTCCGCGGTCACAGCAGGCAAAATGAATTTACGGTCCAGACCTGCGGATTAGCAAGGAAATCTGCAGTATATCGCGGCTCCTATTCCGGTGAAAGTCTACAGTCCTTTCCTCTCCTCCTCCTCTCTCCCCCTCCTCCTTTCAGCTGGGTCTTCTTCCTGAAAAGTATCTGACGTTGTGGGACACTCGGCCTGTGAAAGCGTCTGATTCTGAGCTAATGGCCATCTTCACTTTTGAGATTAAAGCTTTCTTATTCGCCGTTTTCACACACCTATCGTGTTTGTGTGTCTGCAGCTTCAGCTGAGCCTGGGATAAATGCTGCTGAATACCCTGTCTCACTCCTGCAGGCCAGGACCTTAGGAGTTTTGAGATACCCAGGACTGTCTGTAATACACCAATGCTTCTCAACCCTGGTCATGGAGGCACGCCGCCCTGCACTCGGCTCCCAGCACAGCTCATTCAACTTATCAGCTCATTAACAATGTGTTGAAGTGTTAAAGCAGGCAATCCTCATTGCACATTACATGTGCTTCCCTCTCTTGTATCTCCAGGACCAGGGTAACCGGCCAATGGACAGTGTTTTTTCTCAACCCTGGTCCTGGAGGCACTCCACCCTGCAAGCCCTTCCATTAACAAGCCCTTCCAGAGTTGCAGGGGGTGCGATGTTAAAGCAGGGAGTCCTCTAAAATGAGCAGGACAGCTTAAGGAAACACTGGTCTGTAGCATGTACTTCCAGGCCACTTTATCAGAAACCCCTCTCTTGTATCTCCAGGACCAGGGTTGGTGGCCAATGGACAGTGTTTCTCAACCCTGGCCCTGGAGGCACCCTGCCCTGCACATTGTAGCACGTTCCCTGCTCCCAGCACAACGGATTCAACTTATTAGCTCATTAACAGGGGGGCGTGGTGTTAAAGTAGGGAGTCCACTAACAGCATCTGAGACTACGGCTGAATTGCTCCGCTCATCATGGACAGGTTTTATCGCTGTACCTTACTGACCCTACAGCCACAATTGTGGATCTTCAGTGAACAGTGATGCCCTGCATGAGTCATCCTGTTAGTGCCAGCACCATTGGCAGACGGCTGCACCACTCAGGACTACATGCATGCCGTTACGGTGACGGCCCCTAACACCACGTCAACGCCACCAAAGACTGCAATGGTGTTGTACCAGACTGTCATGGAGGGTCATCTTCAGTGACGAGTCCCGCTTTTGTCTTGGTGGAGACGACCAACAAATCCGTGTGTGGATGCACCGTGGTCAGCACCAAGATGAACGGTTTGTTGTCACACGTCACACGTCCAGAAGGCCTGGTGTCACTCCACCTCCACCCCTACTGCAAAATCTGCGTTGGCCAAGTCAAACTAGCCTTTTATCCACACTGGAAGGACTTCCAGACAAGCCAACTACTCTCCTGTTGGCTGTGCTGAAGCTAAAGGAGGATCTTTGAGGGAGGCTGAGAACCAGCGAGCAATCTGCTAAACAGTGCAGGCTATTTACAGCTGGACGTCACAATGCAGTGACTGTGAGAAAGGTCTATAGTAACCCAGTAAAAATCTTGGTTACCAATGACATGACAGCTGCACCTTTAACATTAAGGAGGAGCTTTCCTGCTGTTCCGGTTTTCCTCTTCCTCTCTACAAAGGCCCAGACTCTTCTCTGTCCTGACTCCCAGATAGTGGAATGAACTCCCACTGGCGGTCCGAACAGCGGAGTCTCTCACAGTCTTCAAACGCAGACTGAAGACCTGTCTCTTTGTAAAGCACTTCAGTGAGTGAGCACTAGTAGATGTGTAGGTTGAAATACTTTGTTGTTGCACTTATACTGACCATAACCTTTCTTCTCTCTAGGTATGAGCACTGGGTTGGGTTGCCAGGTTGTGCACTTACGCTTTATATATGTCTGTGTATTGTTCTCTCGAGGTAGCAGCACTGGTCCTTGTTCGGGCAGTGTCTGAGCTCAGGGCGAGTTTTAGACTCTAACCTTCTTATACTAGCCGGGAAACATTATCCAACGGAACACTACATTACATTTACGTTTAAGGCATTTAGCAGACGCGCTTATCCAGAGCGACTTACAACCGTGCTTAGTATTCCATTGGATAATATTCCAGCTAGTACAGGAAGTTCAGAGCCTAAAACTCACCATGAGCTCAGACACTGCCTGAACAGGGGGCCAGTGCTGATACCTAGATAGATCAATACACACATATAGAGCAAAAAGAGCACTACCAGGCAACCCCAGCCCAGTGCTCACACCTATAGAAAAGAAAAGAAAAGGTCATTATAAGTGCAATACAACACAAGTACATACACAACTTACACCTCTACTAGTGCTCACTCACTTAAGTGCATTATGAAGAGATGGGTCTTTAGTCTGCGTTTGAAGACTGCGAGAGACTCCGCTGTTCGAACACCCAGTGGGAGTTCATTCCACCATCTGGGAGCCAGGACAGAGAAGAGTCTGGACGCTTGTCTTCCATGAGACTTCAGGGATGGCGGTTCGAGTCTAGCTGTACTTGAAGCTTGAAGGGCTCGAGGTACAGATCGACTCTTCACCATTGCCATAAGGTAGGGAGGTGCTGGTCCGTTCTTGGCTTTGTAGACGAGCATCAGAGTTTTAAATCTGATGCGGGCAACAACAGGAAGCCAATGAAGGGAGCGCAGCAGTGGAGTCACATGGCACGGTTGTAAGTCGCTCTGGATAAGAGCGTCTGCTAAATGCCCTAAATGTAAATGTAAAGTTCTAAAGGCCAAAGGACACGCCAGAGGGAGAAACTCTCACCCACAGGAACCACTTTTCCCAGCTGCCTCAAAAGACTTGTTGGAATTCCAGCCCTTTTCTCTGTTACAAGGTGATGTTATCTCATAACACCGTCCTTATTACCCGCCTACCGGGAAGCTTGGCACTCCATCACACAGAGAGCTAAATCCATATAAACTGAGCACTCTGAAACGTCCCGCTCCAGTCTAGCACGTGAAAGTAGATGTACCAGCTTGCTCTATTAGACTCTGGATCAAACTGATTCAGCAGAACTGACACCAGCTAAAACCTGTACCAAGATGCTACTTCAGCAGTTGACCAGTTAGAACAGAGTAGGTGAGCTGACCAATGAGAGCATACTGGATTCATCAGGAGGTGGGGCTCAAAGACACAGGAGCTCTAACAGAGTGTTTCAGATAGAGAGTGAATACAGATGTCCAGTATAGAGAACAGTAATGTGTTTTAGAGAAACTGAGGCATGTGAATCTGTTCTAGTAGAACCCAAACACACAGTTATCAACACTGCAATCATTAATGTGTTAATGTACAACAGGACTGTGTTGGGCCAAATGTCATAACATGAATCACAGCTGGCACCGTCAAAACTAAATAAATAAATAAGTTATGAAATGACAGTGACTGTTGCTCTGTCCTGATGTGTGTGGTCTGTTGTCTGGAGTTTACTGATGCATGGCTTCTATACTTCCCCTTCTTATCCTCCTCTCTGCTGTCGTTTCCTGTTAGATGTAACCACTTTCCTAGTGCACAATCCCAGCATCATGTTTCTTTTGCCAAGAAGGGAAAATATGCATTTGGCTCCTGATAAAGAACAAAAAACTTTAAGTGGCGTCGTAAAGCGAAGCTCATTTTGATTAAAAAAGTGTTACCCTCTACACTTCCACTTTATTCCACTTTACTGTAATTAAGTAATGAAGAATATTAAACATCACAGCTCTCCACATTACAGCAGAGAGAGAGAGAGAGAGACAGACAGACAGACAGACAGTGAGAGAGAGAGAGACAGACAGAGAGAGAGAGACAGACAGACAGACAGTGAGAGAGAGAGAGCGCGAGAGAGAACGAGAGAGAGAGAGACAGACAGACAGACAGTGAGAGAGAGAGAGAGAGCGAGAGAGACAGATAGACAGACAGACAGACAGACAGACAGACAGACAGAGACAGTGAGAGAGANAGTGAGAGAGAGAGAGAGAGAGAGAGAGAGAGAGAGAGAGAGAGAGAGACACAGAGACAGAGACAGTGAGAGAGAGAGAGAGGGAGAGACAGACAGACAGACAGACAGACAGACAGACAGAGAGCAAAAGAGGGCATTAAAATGAGAAAATAAAAGAAAGGGAAAACAACAAAGAGAAAAAGAGGAAAACACAAGAGGGGTGAGAAAGAAGCGAGAGAGAGAGAGCAAGAGAAAGAAAGAAAATGAGAGAGAGACGGGGATAGAGAGGATGGAAGAAAGAAAGGGGAACAGAAGAAGAGAGAGAGAGAGCAATGGTGAGAGAAATGAGAAAGAAAGAAAGAAAGATGAGAAAGGGGGAAAAGAAGTGAAGGAGATGAGAAAAAAAGAAAAGACAGGAAAGAGAGAAAGAGGTAAACACAAGAAGGGTAAAGAAAAAAGAAAGAGATAGAGGAGAGAGAGAGCG
>JAVGWN010001294.1:0-12595 GCA_034552555.1 Semaprochilodus insignis | reverse complement strand
TAAGTGAAGCTATCACTGCTAGCTGTAGCTAATGGAATGTAAGCGAACCTATCACTGCTAGCTGTAGCTAATGTAATATAAGCGAAGCTATCACTGCTAGCTGTAGCTAATGTAATGTAAGTGAAGCTATCAATCACTGGTAGCTGTAGCTAATGTAATGTAAGTGAAGCTATCACTGCTAGCTGGAGCTAATGTAATGTAAGTGAAGCTATCACTGTTAGCTGTAGCTAATGTAATGTAAGCAAAGCTATCACTGCTAGCTGGAGCTAATGTAATGTAAGTGAAGCTATCACTGCTAGCTGGAGCTAATGTAAGCGAAGCTATCACTGCTAGCTGGAGCTAATGTAATGTAAGTGAAGCTATCACTGCTAGCTGGAGCTAATGTAATGTAAGTGAAGCTATCACTGCTAGCTGTAGCTAATGTTGGGTAACTGATTAGCTTGGCGTTAGAATTTTGGTGGGGTTTCCCTTCAAAGCACACTGCCCCACATTTACTTCTTCTTCCTATGTTTCCTTCAGGGAGACGTGTTGAGCTTCTCCCCTCTCTCTCTCTCTGCAGAATGCCTGAACTGCACAAGTTACTCAGACATCAGTGACCGGCTGCACAACGTCGAGTCCAAGGTAAAACACAGATATCAGAATAGATGTGAGAAATATGAGCAATAGATACTGAAGTCATACTTTGGTCACAAGCACAATTCCCCCATCACCCAACTCTCACATTCCCGGGAGATTCTGGTACCTTTGAGCACTTAACATGGCCAAGAACCGTGTACCTACCTGCAGGGAAGGAGGAAACACGACTAACATGCAAAGCGACCAATCACAAGCTGCTGTTTGGCATGATGTACAGTCTTGAAAGCAGAGTCAGGACATAAACAGACCCTCAGGAAACACAGCGAAGTGTCTGTGGCTGAGACGGTTCGCTCAGCCCAACTGCTCGACCGACAAAACTGTGATAGACCAGCGTCAAAAACCGTACACGGAAGTGCATATATGCCGGAGTGTGGATAGCCAATCAGAATGCAGCTGGCAGGATCCTGATGGCGTGTCCAGGTTAACACACTAAGGATATCAGACTCTCGGTCTACATGTGGGCGGAGCATCCGTGACTGAGACTACACTCACCCCAAATATCGACAGTCGTCTTCCTTTAGGTCAGCACAGGAGCTAAGAGGCTAAGCTAACAAGTACTGGGAGCTTATACCCAATAAACATTTAGCATCAAGCTAACTGCGGGTCTCACACCATGCGGAGCTGTTGGATAGTAACAGGCGTGTTTGTGTGTGTGCTCGGCGTGGACCGTGACGGCCAGCGGCAGAGACTGAAGCCGCAAACGTGTAAACGTTCCGGTGAGGTGTGTTTAAATGACTCTCCGTGTTCATGGATCTGTGTTGTTTAGCCACAGCGGTGATGGCTGGACTCTCTGTCTCTCTCTGTTCACTGCAGGTGACGTCACTCAGAGACACCAGGCCTCCTCCTCTCCCATCAATCAGCCATAATGAGGTGGACGGGTTCAACCCCTCAGCTATCACACCTGAGTCTGTTGGTCAGCCAGGTGAGGACACTACATGGTCACTACATGGTAGTACTGGGACAAGATTATGGTTATGTATGGAGATAATACAAACCCTGTGATGGACTAACGGCCTGTCCAGGGTGTTTCCTGCACTTCCACCCAGTGAGCGCTGGGACAAGCTCCAGCACCTGGAGAGAGGGAGAGCCTCTCTCCCAGAGAAACCGATTTTCCCAGCTGCCTGAAACGACTCATTGGAATTCCAGCTCTTTTCTCTGTTACAAGATGACATCATCTCGTAACACAGTTGTTACTGCCCGCCCGCCAGCCAGCTCAGCACGCCCTCACACAACACACAGAGAGCTAAACCAGTACAAACTGACCACCCTGAAACCGGTCCGCTCCAGTCTGGCTTGTGAAGGTGGGTTTGCTGGCTTTCTGGATCGGACTCTGGATCCAGCAAAACCGACAACATTGTAAAAACAGCCACAGGGGTGTGGGGGCGGAGCTTGTAGCAGGATGTCGCTCTGGCAGTTCAGTTGACTAGTCAGAACAGAGGAGGCGAGTTGACCAATCAGAGCACACTGGGATCATCGGGAGGCAGGGCTTAAATACACAGGAGCTCTAACATTAGAAAACATAATTTTTCAGCTGTGCTAATGATGCACAATTATAACTGTTATTAGATTATTATTATTATTATTAGATTATTATTAACACAGCGTTTCAGAGGGTGAATACAGATGTACAGTGTGAGCAAGTATTGTGTTTTGAGAAAACTGAAGCTTGTAAATCTATCACAGTAAATCCTGTATCACAGAAAGCATTATTATTATTATTATTATTATTATTATTATTATTATTAATAATAACTTTATGTTTGCAGGGCTGCAGGGCCCCCCTGGGCCAGCAGGGCCTCCTGGAGCGACTGGACCGCCGGGCCCTTCAGGAGAGCCAGGTCCAAAAGGGTTGCCAGGGCCAGCAGGACCCCGAGGTCAAATCTGTCTGTTTATTATCTAACTGCTCCTTAATTCTGTATCACATGAGCTATGATTTAACATGGCGTATGTATTTTATAACCCCCCCCCCAGGAGAGAGAGGACCACCCGGACCACCGAGCCGCTCCCCTTTCTCCATTAGAGGAGACGTGTTCACACTGACCACCAGACAGAATGGACAATGTGAATACACACATGCATACACAAATATACATATATATATATAATGTAGAATAAGTGTATTAATTAATTATTATTTAATTGTTTACATTTACACCATGTCAATTTCAGAAGGTCGTCAGATTTTGATCTTTAGTCTGTTTTTCTCCTGCAAATCAGTCGAGTTAATTCATATTATTTGTATGTACACATATATGACCCACCGGCCACGTCATTAGGCACCTCCTTGTGTACCTCTTGGCATACTTTGTTACCCTGATCTTTAATAGGACCACAGGACCACCTCAGAGCAGGTATTATGTGGATGGTGGTGGTCCTGTGGAGGTCCTGACCATTGAAGAACAGGGTAATACAGAGAAACAGATGGACTACAGTCTGGAACTGCAGAACTACAGAGTGTCCTATATGGTCAGTGGAGCTGATACAGTGGACAGTGAGTGTAGATACAGGGAGGCGGGTTTAATGAAGTGGCCGGTGGGTTTATATACAGACACTTTATTGACTATCTAAACCACCAGTGAACCTACATGTGTCTGCTGAGTTTATATGGAATGTTGATGATGGGAAAATCTGGAAAACCTGGAAATAATAAGTTTTCTTTAGGGGACTATTTTACCTCACAGCGCCCTGCATGGATCCCTCCACATGGAATATATCACATCCCGATATTCCAGTTCCATTCATGCTGTGTGTCTGTGTGTGTGTGTGTTTCATGTAGATGATGATCATTTTGGCCAGAGAGTGTTGTTTGGACCTCCAGGACCATCTGGACCTCCAGGTGCAGCAGCAATACACACCAAAGAGTGCTGGTCTTTCACAGCATTCAGATAAAACATAGGGAACGACTTTTACAGGATTCGGATAAAACATACGGAACGACTTTTACAGGATTCGGATAAAACATACGGAACGACATTTACAGGATTCGGATAAAACATATGGAACGTCTTTCACAGGATTCAGATAAAACATAGGGAACGTCTTTTACAGGATTCGGATAAAACATACGGAACGACTTTTACAGGGTTCAGATTCTAATTCAGATGATTGTTAATGTGCACCAGGATTAACTTAGCGCTAATAGACCCCATTGGCACGCTAACAGAAATTAGCATTATTGTTTTAGTCAGTTTTTTGTCCTTTTGTCATTCATGGCCTGAACTGAAGGCCTCGCTCTGATACTCACAGTTAGCTGCTGGTTTTGCTGACTGTCAAAAGTTTAGGGACACTTTGCCTTCTTTTCAAATGAGACTTTTCTCACTGTGAAGTTTTAATAGGTATGACGGTTTAGTACAAGCTATAATCACAGTCATTACATGATCAGTAAGACGAATGACAGTGCAGACAGTGTACGTAACATTTTAACAACACATGATAATGTAATTTGGGTTTTTTATAACTATTATTATCCTCTTTTCTCTGTCTGTAAAACCTTTTAGGACCTGCGGGACCCCCAGGACGCCCTGGTACTCCAGGTCAAAAGGTAGGACATGCTACACACTTACAGTATCATAGTTTAATGTCCTAAGTGAACACTTGTTCAGTCCATACTGTCCGTGTAACATGGGAAATGTTTTTTGGTAATGAAGTGTTTTTGTGATGCCTCAAAAACACAATACATTTAAATATACGCTCAATGGCCACTTTATTAGGTACACTATTGCTAGTACCGGGTTGGACCTTCTCTTACCTTCAGAACTGCCATAATTCTTCATAGCATAGATTCAGCAAGGTGCTGGAGATTTTGGCCCATATACTGACATGATAGCATCAGATTTGTCAGCTGCACATCCATGATGGATCCCTGTTCAACCACATCCCAATGCTGCTCTACTGGAGTGAGATCTGGTGACCCTGGAGGTAATTTGAGTCCAGTCAGCTCATTGTTATGGTCAAGAAACCAGTGTGAGATGATTGGAGCTTTGTGACATGGTGCATTATCCTGCTGGAAGTAGCTATCAGAAGATATGTACAGATGAAGGGATGGACAATGGTCAGTAAAAGAGCTCAGGTAGGCTGTGGGGTTTAAACAAGGCTCAGTTTGGGGCGCAAAGTGTGCCAAGACAACCCCCACACCTTTACACCACCACCACCACCCCAGGCTGAACTGCTGATATGGATGGATCCATGCTTTCATGACATTTACACCAAATTCTGACCCAACCGTCCGCATATTCTATATCCAGTTTTGCTGAGCCCGTGTGAATGGTAGCCTCAGTTGCCATTCTTAGCTGACCTGAGTGGCACCCAGTGAGGTCTTCTGCCGCTGTAGCCCATCTGCTCCAAGGTTGGACATACTGTAGTTTCAGAGATGCTCTTCTGGACACCTTTGTTGTAATGAGTGGTTGTCTGAGTTACTGCTGTCTTTCAATCAGTTGGGACCAGTCTAGCCATTCTCCTCTGACCTCTGGCCTTTTCACCCAGAGCACTCCCGCTCACTGGGTATCTTCTCCGCTGTGGACCATCTCGGTAAACCCTGGAGATGGTGGTGGGTGGAAACCCCAGCGGATCAACAGTTTCTGGAATACTCTGACCAGCCCGTCTAGCACCAGCAACCATGCCATGTCATTTCAATCCCTGCGCTCTGATGCTCGGTGTGAACTTGAGCAGGTCATCTTGACCAGATCTACATGCCTAAATGCAATGAGTTGCTGCCATGTGATTGGCTGATTAGATATATGTGTGTTAACGAGCAGTTGAACAGATGTACCTAATGACGTGAGTGGTGAGTGGTAGTCTGTTCATCTTGGACCAGTTTAGCCCCACCCACTCACACTGAAATATGTTTCAGCCTGGACCGCTTTCTGAATGAGACAGCCAATCAGGGCTGAGCTCATTTACATGTATCAGTCTTAAAGGCACACTAACAAAACAGTCACAGATTTAAAAGTGTTTGATACCCAAAACCATGAGGTGGTTTCTTAGATGTAAAGTATACAGGACATGAAAGGGAACGTTGGCTGGAAGGGTTAAAGATCACTCCGAATGATGTGACATATTCCATATTATGTGTTATTGGGATTATTGGAGTAGTTATTTGTGTATGAGGGAAAAGAGCACACAGTGTTGATGTGTTCTGTTCTCGCTGTAGGGGGGTTCTGGCTTCTCAGGACATCCAGGCCTTAAAGGTTCCAAGGGAGACTCTGGAGAACGGGTAAGAGCTTCAGATGAACACATAAACAGCAGTAAAGCTACATAAAGCTCACAGCAGTCAGACCTCAGTGCCCAGACCTGCTGAACGTTATTGGTTATGATTTCTACTGACTGAGTTTTATTTCTAGGGGCCTCCTGGAGCAGCTGGGAAGCCAGGCAGGCCAGTGAGTGGACACTGAGGACTTAAGCTATGTATTATCTTCAGTTGTTTTTGTGTGTAACTTGATGATTAATGCATGTGTTCAGGGTGCTCCTGGTCCCAAGGGCGAACCGGGCGAGAGCAACACAGAGGTAAGCAAAATGAAAACAGATTTTATTTAGATTACATGCTGTATTTCACCACAGTCCTCTCAAAGGAGAGACTTCCATCTGCATTCTCACCATCAAATCTGTGTGTGCGTCCTGCAGGTGCAGCAGCTGAAGGTGGCGCTGAAGATTCTGGCTGAGAGAGTTCTGATTCTGGAGCACATGATCGGAGTTCACGGTCAGATATGAGCTGTAGTATTAGTACTCTGACTCGTCTTAGTCTGATGGTGTTTGTACTCTGACTCATCTTGGTCCAATAGTGTTTGTACTCTGACTCGTCTTGGTCCGATAGTGTTTGTACTCTGACTCGTCTTAGTCTGATAGTGTTTGTGCTCTGACTTGTCTTGGTCTGATAGTGTTTGTGCTCTGACTCATCTTGGTCCAATAGTGTTTGTACTCTGACTCGTCTTGGTCCAATAGTGTTTGTACTCTGACTCGTCTTAGTCTGATAGTGTTTGTGCTCTGACTTGTCTTGGTCCGATAGTGTTTGTACTCTGACTCGTCTTGGTCCGATAGTGTTTGTACTCTGACTCGTCTTGGTCCGATAGTGTTTGTACTCTGACTCGTCTTAGTCTGATAGTGTTTGTACTCTGACTCGTCTTGGTCCGATAGTGTTTGTACTCTGACTCGTCTTAGTCTGACGGTGTTTGTGCACTGACTCGTCTTCGTCTGATGGTGTTTGTACTCTGACTCGTCTTGTTCCGATAGTGTTTGTTCTCTGACTCGTCTTGGTCTGATAGTGTTTGTTCTCTGACTCATCTCGGTCCGATAGTGTTTGTGCTCTGACTCGTCTCTGATAACTGTTCCTGTGTTTTTCTGCTGTTTCTTATTTCTTCTGCAGATTCTGATCTAGAGTCAGGCTCCGGAATTGACCTGCTCATGAACGTGGTGCCCACTGTTAAAGCTACAACGGCTGGACGGGGTGGGTCCGCTTTATTCTCCACCAGTGACCAGTTCAGAGTAAGGAGGGGGCAGTAAACAGCCATGGCCAGCATGGTCCCTCTAATCTACACTACAGTGTGGTGCATTGAATAAAACAGTGAATAAAATCGAATAAATATGTTACATCAGCGGAGTTACTGCCACGTGTACGTGTGTCCACTAAAAGCCAGCTGTGATATCTTCCAAAGGAGATGTTAGTAAGTACTAATGCAGCATGTCCAGACTTTTGTCTCATCAAAATGCTTTTGTAAAGTTTTTTTTTCTTTTTAGGTTAATCAAATTAAGAGTAATGCTGCGTCTTTTACAAACAACTATAAATGTCCTCATTTCTCACATGCTGAATTTTCACTGCTCATAAAGGTGTAGATCAGTTTTATACGGTGTTGTACTGAAGTGAGGACGTGGCGTAGCGTTGATGTTCTTTGCTGATATTTTAGCTTTTTCTAAACTGAAATAAACTAATAGAGTTTTTGGGACCTGCAGTGTGAGGCTATTAGCATACAGTCATGATACAGTCCAGTTCAGATTTCATTATTTGTGGTTTTTACTGTTTCTTTACTTTCGAATAACGGCTTTGACCTTTACTATGTGTACCATTTATTATTTTAATTGTTTGTGTCTGTATCACTAATTAATTATAATATTAGCTGTTTTTATTAAATAACGCATACCCATTGACCTAACAACACCGTAGCAACCCCCTGGAATACCAACTGCTTGTTGTGTTTGACGTAATGGCTATTTCTGGATCCAAAAGTTCCTTCAGATCACAAAATCAAACAGTGATGAATCTTTTCAAACCTGTGAATCTTTTCTCCATCACTTCCTCCTTTAGTGAGGCTCCATTGAAGATTAAACAGGGTCTAGATTCTCCAATCTGCTTGTTAAGACATGCTGGTACCGCGCTGACTGAGGTTCTCGTCCAGCAGGCCGTAGTTACGTGTTCCTAACTGTTTGAACAGATCCGAGTATAAAACTACTCAGCGATCGTTCTAGATCTTTCCTTGTGGTGAGAAAGAGAAGAGGAGAGTCTGCAGGTGAAAAGCTGAGTTCTTACACCAATGAAGGAAAACAAAGTTTGCTGCCAGTGAGGTCTAATGTTAGCTAGCTAACCTTGCTAATCTAGCTAACCTAGCTAGACCTACCTTCTCTTTCTCACCACAAGGAAAGATCTAGAACGATCACTGAGTAGTTTTATACTCAGATCCGTTCCAACAGCGAGGAAGACGGAACAGCGGCCTGCTGGAAAGACGAAAACCTCAGGCACGGACCTGCACGTCTTAACAAGCAGACCGGAGAATCTAGACCCTGTTTAACCTTCAATGGAGCCTCACTAACGGAGGAAGTGATGGAGAAAAGACTCACGGATTCCATCACTGTTTGATTTTGGGATCTTAAATAGAACTTTTGGACCTGGATATGGCCATTACGTCAGACTTAACATGCGAATAGCATCACTAGCAACCACCTGGGATTTCATAGCTGTAGCTTTATCAGGTCGACTGTAAGTTCATACATGATCATTCCCCTTCTGTTTATTTACCCTTCAATCAGGCCTCTGATTAACGACCCAATAATTACACTGGGTTATAAAATGTAGCACGTAAATAAACTGAGTTATTTCTATTGTTTGTATTTTGATTGCTGTTTCTTTATATGATGAGATCATATCGGGGTATCCTAACCCAGTACACTAACATTAATGACTTTTTCATTACAATGTTATGTAAATGTGATATGTTGGTTCAGACGGTCTGGGGTGCGGTTCCCGTACAACGACGGCCTAGGCTAACGTTACACCCACATGAGTTATAGGGATTTGCTAAATCCAGCTGTACTCATGAACACAGATATATATCAGGACATACATTAAGAACTACATGTTTACAGCATTTGATGTTCTAAATGTTCGTACCAGAAGACTGTAAACTATTAACTCAGTGACAGATCTGTTTCTACTGCGTCCTGCGTCATCGACGACGTCATCACCAGGAACTAAGCTTCTAACCACAGGTCTACAGCTGTAGTTCCAACTACACAACTTAACCACAGTGTTTGAGAACGTTCGGTGGAACTACGGTTTTGGGAAACACTCGTGTTCCTTAACGATGGTTCGGTCTGTGCAAGTTACCAACGTAGTTACCTCCATAGTTCCAACCATGGTTTTCGGAAACACTTGCATCGCAGCTGCATTGTTCCAACTGTGTAAGATCACACAACTACGTTAGCAACTATGGGTTTGGGAAACGCACACCTGATTGGCTGGATATGATTCTGCTGAGCTGAGGTTGCTGTTACTAGGGCTACGCTTGGACCCAAATCTGATTTTCTGGTTAGTCTGTTCACACTGTCTGCTAAATTTGAGTTATATCCAACATCAGTCGGAACAGTTCAGCTCCTGAACCGACCAGCATGTCCAAAAGCACACATGGCTCACGTGTGCTCAGGTAAGCAATCATGGCTGCTGACGTATGCAGGTTCTCTGAGTTGCATTGCCACGTATCGTATATACGTATCAGCTTTCAGTCCCGCATATGAAAGAGATCTGAAAATATCAGATCCAGTGTGTTTTGCTGTTCACACTGACACACAGACAGACACCTGAAGAAGAAGATCAGATTTGGGCCACATTTACCTACAACCACCTGGAAAACCATACCAACAACCGAGTAACATCTTAGCAACCACCTGGAAAGCCACATCGACAACCTGGCAACATCTTAGCAACCACCTGGAAAACCATTATTTACAGCAGCAGTAGACAGAGTGTGACTGGAGAAGAGAGAACTCTGGGGACTGAGACTGGAGTGTTGGGTCTTTAGTTACACCAGTCAGACTGCTGCAGCATTTAAGGTGGAATGAAACATTTGTTGGCATAATAATATACTGCTGCACTATTTAAGGTGGAACGGAAAACTCAGTGGCACGGTGATATATTGCTGCGTTTTTAAGGTGGATCAGAATTCACTGGCACCATATTGTTACTGCTGCAGTATTTAAGGTGGAATGGAGCATTCAATGACACCGTAATGTGGCTGCTGCAAGATTTAAGGTGGAATGGAACATTTGTAGACATCATAACACACTCCTGCGCTGTTTAAGGTGGAACGGAAATTTTTTTGGCACCATAGTGTAACTGTGATAGAGTTTAAGGCAGAACAGAAATTTGTTGGCACCATAATGTCCTGCTGCACTGTTTAAGGTGGAATAGAAAAATGATTGGCATGAGAATGTAACTGCTTCATTCTGTGTAAAGATTGTTTTTGTTCCCAGAACTCATGAGACTTCCTGTTAAGGGCTAGAAGCACTATGAGGGTTCACACCTGCTGACTGGGGGTGTATAAGCTCACTATGCGGTGTGACCTGCTTTAATTGTGTAAACCCGAACGTGGTAAACACTTACACTGTAACTAGCCTACATTTGAGCTGGTGTGATGGACCCCTGGAGGCCTCTGGTTTAACCTAGAGGGCCAGACCCCCCTGGATGAACAGAGGTGGAACTGAGGAGCAGGGAGGATGGAGAGATGGTGAGGTGTGAAAAGGTATAGGAAGCTAGTTAGGAAAGTGGGGAGGAGCAGTTTCAAGCATGATCCTCCTCCCCAACTTCTGTTTAAACACGTCACTGACTGTGCAGCGATGTGAAAGTTTATCAGGATTATTATTATTATTATTATTTAATAAATGACAAACTGACAGAATTGGATTTTTTATATTTATTGACAAATAAGGACAAATACAGCCGAGGGAATGGACACACAGACAGCCAGTAAACACAGGGAATTGTGGGAATTGGAGTTTTTACTCCTGCTCTTTGTCCTCTCCGTGGGTGATGACGTAGCAGAGGTTCTTGTAGTCCAGATTTCCGGCCACGTCCAGGGGGAAGTTTGTAAACATCTGATTCACCTGGTCATGTGATCAGAAGAAAATGGTGGTTATTATATGTGAGGCTGATTAAAGTGATACACATTTACACGTTCTACATCTGAGTTAGTTGTAGTTGATCAGCCAGGATGACTGGGGGTCGGGGGTTTGATCCTTTAGTTGTAGCGCTGCAGGCTAATGTAGCTAACAAAATAGTGGAAGCTTATACCCCAACAATTAATGCTAAGCTAACACCACAGAGCAGTTACAGCACTGAACTTATGTGGTGACATACAGTTATCCATACACATGCTGTCAGCACTATGCTAACTGGTGGGGTATAAGCTTTCACTACACGTTAGCTACATTAGCCTTGCACACTTCAGACCCCAAACATGGCTTAGCTATTCATGTAGGGTAATGGGGGGTGGTTTGGGGGTGACTGGTCGGAAGTTGATGTTTTGGCCAAACTATTGCTTTAAGAAATCCCAGCAGGGCTGAATATCCGTGTGTGCTGGTGAAAATGAAACATACCTCTGCCTCTGTGAATTTATCTGCCTGAGACATGAGATGATATTTAATCCTGAAAGAGACAAGCAGGAAATATTTTAATGCATGTAACAACAACAACAACAACAACAACAACAACAATAATAATAATAATAATAATAATAATAATCTTTCAGTTTTTTTCATTTCATGTAAAGTGAAATATCAGCAGTATATTGAAAAATGCATTTGGATGCTGGAAACTTTATTAGTATATATAGTGTATAATATAATATTAGTATGTCATTTTTAGCAAATATTAAATAGTAATATATCAAACATAAAATATATGTATATAATAAATCACACATTACACAATTGAACAAATACTATTTGTCATATGCATTCAGAATGGTACGGGGTAAATGATACCACTTAATGTATTTATGGTATATGCAGTATGATATGATGGATTAATGTGTGATGTAATGTGTAGTATGTATTCTGACAGTGCATTATATACTATATTTCATATACAGTATTTGGATTATACATTCTGATAAACTGAATTACACTAATGAAGCCTCGCTGTGTAGGATATTTCTGGACTTCATTATACAGTAAATCGTTCAGGATCCGGACTCTGTACGTGTTAGGTAGGTAAGGAAATGCTGTTGTTTGTGTGTTGTGGTCGGATCAGGAGACACTCACTCTTCTCCTTTAAGGATGCCGGTGCCCTCGGGGTCGAAGATCTTAAAGGCGTTCAGGATGGTCTCCTCGGGGTCCGTTCCTTTCAGAGGACAGATAAAGTCAGGTCAGTGCTGTACTGTGGTGTGGTAGAGCAGCGGTGGTGAGTGCTGTGGTGTGGTAGAGCAGTGGTGGTAAGTGCTGTGGTGTGGTAGAGCTGTGGTGGTAGGTGCTGTGGTGTGGTAGAGCAGTGGTGGTAGGTGCTATGGTGTGGTAGAGCAGTGGTGGTAGATGCTGTGGTGTGGTAGAGCAGCGGTGTTTGGTGCTGTGGTGAGGTAGAGCAGTGGTGGTTGGTGCTATGGTGTGGTAGAGCAGTGGTGTTAGGTGCTGTAGTGTGGTAGAGCAGTGGTGTTAGATGCTGTGGTGTGGTAGAGCAGTGGTGTTAGGTGCTGTGGTGTGGTAG
>JAVGWN010001293.1:0-12595 GCA_034552555.1 Semaprochilodus insignis | reverse complement strand
CTCATTATTATTATTATTTTTTAAGTTTCCTGAAGAAATACTTCTTAACGAAGGTCTCACGTGTAACCATCACACAAAAGTCATTCCATGAAAACAGTGCCAACTGAGACCATTTCAATTAAGTTCATAACTGAAGTTGTATAATACACCGTGTTAATGTAAGTAATAAAGGTATGTTTTTAATTTCATCACCGTCATCACTTTTATTGATATAGAGCCTTTCTCATGCTCGACTGTTACAGTCCAATCCCAGTTTTTCAAGAAAGTTGTTACATGCCTGTACAGACATTTACTGAAATTCAATCTCAAGCAGGGGTTAACATCATTGATGCTACCTAAATCCATCTGATATATATTTAATAATATAACATGCAGTTTGTTCCACACCTGTAAGGGTCCATCAAGCACACCCTCTGCTCAATTATGTTTTTTAAAGAAATATTTGTGATATTCAATAAAAGGTTATGCCATTAACAAGTTTAACCTTAAAAACAAGGAGCAAAATCCAGGGCACTGTAAACTGTAGGAGACAAACACCTGATTACCGGCCATAAAAACTGCACCAACAACATAAAATTATACTGCACCACTTTAACGTTGCTGCTGAAGCATAAAGTTTTTGATGTAGAAGAACTTTGCGTCATGACTTTGCATCAAGGCAAAGGATATTAGTTGGCACCTAAGTAATCAGCAGCACTCTAGTCAAAGTCTAGTCCACTGTCTACCAGAACATAAGACAAAAGATAAAGTTGCTCGAGATGTTCCAGCCAGTCAGCCAGTTTGATCTCCATGAACAAATCCACCTACGTAAAACAAGATTTCAGTCAAAAGCAAGGAACCACTCTTGCTAATCAAGCCATCTTGTCTCTTGACATTCAGGTTTAGTCGGGCATGTCTGTGCTCTGCTAAGTCTTCTCCACTCTTCAGTGTTCGCTTCCAGACAAAGAGGGATTGTGTGGAGCGTAGAGTGGTTTACATGCTGTTGGCTGGACTCAGCCTGCCGCTCCATGGGACGGCAGTGTGGGCCTGCCAGCTGTCCTCCGCTGCTCGCTGTGATCCCTTTAAGCAGGCCAGGCACTGTGCCACGGAGCTGTAAGCCTCCTCCACTCATTCTTCCTACCTCTTTGAAAGAAAGTCTGTTGACCTCAGATAGAGCGAGCGAAATTTCCAGTGCATTAAATCAGGCCTGCTCCTCAATGACGAGAGCGGAGAGTTGACCCATGTAATCGCCGCGCTGCGTGGCTGACGGCATTGTCCTTAGGCGTCATTTTGATGCGGGGAGCTGTGGTGATGGGGTTGGTGGGGGGGTGGTTTCACCTACAACCACAGCGTGTAGAGAGCGTGGCATTCTTCGTTTGCTTCTGTCCATGGTTCAGGCATTTTAGATTATGAAAATGTCACAGTCTGGCTGAGGGTAGTGCGCGCTGAATAACCTCGCATTGGCCCCGGCTCTTCAACACGCCCGCGCTCTTGCCAAGAACGGCGGGTATGAAAGGGCACTCCAACAAGTTTGGCTTCCTCACACTCAAGTAGTTTTTCCTCACGTTCTTCTATTCTGTCACTTCTTTTCCACACTTGCAATTGATGTTGCGGTAATGTAATACTATAACCTGGCTCCAGTTTCTTGAGCCTGGCACCAGATTGGCCTTTCCCTGCGAAGAACGGATGGTTTTTTGCCAAGGAACTGAAATAAAAACAAGCTTAAAACATTTTATTCTACTGGCATGTGGGCATCTGGAATTTTTACGTGAAGGAAAAGGAGGGTATGTTTTCTGTATTATTATTATTATTATTATTATCATCATCATTTTTAAAGTTTCCTGAACAAATACTTCTCAATAAAGGTCTCTTGTGTGTAAACAGCACACAAAAGTGTGCAGTCAGATTATTTCCAACATCTATTTTGGTCATCAAAGAAACTGTGAATTATTGTAGTTGTTAAGAACCGAAACATCGCCCCCTAAGATTCGCACCCACAGGACCGAATTCAACGCAAGAAAAACAGTCCATGCATCCACTCCAAATGACGTATTGAAAATAATCCCGTCCCATGTGGGAACTGAGCAGGCAGATAAGCGGGAGGGGGACCGACGCTGCTTTGCTTTCCTCCCCACTCTGCCTCGCTTCCTACTTAATACGAGTAAACAACAAGAAACAGCACGAGAGTTTAGCAAGGAGTACTTCCTCACGTCTCTCGCGAAGGATTTGACGAGATGAAGTGGATTCGGCTAAATAAACGTGTTCTACTTAAGTCAGCACTTTCTCTGCCTCGTTTTACACTCTTTAAAACACCCCTCCGCCAAGAACGCTTGAATTGATTCACCCACTTCTCACTCGAACCACTTAATAGAATCGGCATTCGCGTTTTTAACAGTGAAAAAGATCCCGGCTCGAGTTGCTCTTCAGGCTCCAAACGGTTCCTTGTCCGAGCCATGGCTACGATAAGAGACAGAAGTGCTGGAGGAAACTGTGCAGATATAATCGCTCGCTTCAGAAACCCTTCTGATGGCCACGACATACAATTCAAAAAACCCAGGGCACTCTCTTTTGAAAGGAAGGGCAGGGATGAGGGGAAGGGGGAGAGATCTAGAGAGAAAGAGAGAGAGTGTGCATGAGAGAGAGAGAGAGAGAGAGAGAGAGAGAGAGAGAGAGAGAGAGAGCACAGCAATGATTTGATTAATAAAAGTCTGAAATTTACAGGCAGAAAATAATCTATAGATGTGATGGAGTGGAACATTTCTCATCAAACTGTGAAAATTCTCAGATCCCAGAAGAACCGCGGCTCGGCAAAGTTCCATCCGTACAAATATATGGCTCTGTGGAACACAGACTTGAGCTCAAAATGAGAAATTTGATGGCATGCACAGCGAGTGTCGCAAAACTAATTTCGATATCTGAGAGTAGATTGAATACCTCCATTCATTTTGGATAATTTAAAGGGCTCTGGACTGCCTATTTTTTCTTCCACCGTGCCAGTTCCCATGTGCATCCCCTCAAAATTGATGGGGAAATCTAAAATAATTAAAAGCAGGGGCAACATCAAGCCATTCCTCACAGTGCTGCGAGAGGACTTTACACACTGCTTCAAATCCGCCATCGCCTATTGACTCAATTCAGCCTTCACGTGTTTCTAAAATTAAAACCCGTAATTGTATTACTGCGTGCTGCTCGTCGCTGAAAGCTTTTCACTTTTTTTTTTTTTTGCTTTTTTTTCTTGGAAAACTTCTCGTGAAACAAAGCCTCCATGTGGTCATGACCCTCCCTACTCAAAGGGTAATTACTGCCCAGCTCCAACTGGCCAAGCAAGCGCTGGCATGCGCCAATAACAAGGCATGGGATCTTTTAGCCAACAAAATTACACAAGAAGTGGTGAGATCCTGGCAGAGCAACTGAGCATGATTCCTACTATTAGGGAAGAGTGAAACCCTTCACTGAAGGATCAGCAGAGATGGCTGTGAAAACAATCTGCATTATTCTACATCATGTATATTATTATTTAGGCCTGTCAAACGCTGTACCTTATTGCCTAATCGCAAGTATTTGAGATGATTCCACTGATTAAAGCTGACTGCATTCATTTTCCACTGCTAGATTGTTATGTGTCGTGGGTTCAGGCAGATACATGCACCAGACACCAAGGGACTTCCAACACAGAGCTGTTTATTTGTTAGTTACGTGGGTGATTTTAGTGGTTTTAAGCATGTAGGCTGGCAGAATAAGTGTTCTCTGCCCATATTTGCACTCTCATTAACATGTAGCTTGGCTCAACTCATACAATCCATCAACAAAACATACTGATTTGACAGTGTTAGTCATGATTAAATGTCATAAATTGGCATAGAAATAGCTACGATAGCCCTACTGTTATTTATTATGTAGAATAACAATTACTCAAAATTTGCACTTTGTATGATTGCATAGGATTTGTTTTTTCGGGTGTATTTATTTCACTATTTAATGAAATGCAACATTTTACACCAAAAAAACATACTGAAATACAATTATTTATATCATAGTATGAAGTAACAGGAACGCTTACTCATCAGTGCATTTTCACTTATTCTCCCAATATAACTACGCTAAAATGTAGCGATGCACCGAAATGAACATTTCTGGCCGAAGCTGAACCCGAACAGAATGAAACATTTAGCCGAAGGCTGAATACAAGACACATTTTTTTCTTGAACTTTTATTAATTTTGCCTCTTTTTTTCACCACTGCATAAATGAAATAGGCTACGTGTTTGTTTGGATTGGTTTTCAAAGAAAAAACACTGAACATTTTAACCCCAGACATTATATCCCAGCAGACATACCAACAAAGCACAATATGACTAAAATATATTAGCAAAAAGAAAAGAAAAAAAAAAAAAACCCATCCCGGCCAACATGTCTGCTACATTCACAGACAGCGCCTCACTCCACGCTGCTCACGTTTGTATCACGTTGTGGTAAAATTGGGGTTTGTGTTTCTTTAAGGCACTTGCGCAGAGAGACAGCGTGCGAGAGAAAAACAGTATGCGCGTGAGAGTGAGTGTGTGAGTACACACGTGTGCGGGCGNGTAAAATTGGGGTTTGTGTTTCTTTAAGGCACTTGCGCAGAGAGACAGCGTGCGAGAGAAAAACAGTATGCGCGTGAGAGTGAGTGTGTGAGTACACACCTGTGCGGGCGAACTGACAAAGTGGGCACTGGTCTAGAGCTGTGGTGCTCTGGTTCCCGTTTACAAAGTTTACAATAATAAAGCATCAGCAGCTCGTAAGCTGACAGCCATGCCCATGGGTAGAGTCTGAGGTCGAGCATAGAGTGCACAAAACTGACCAACAGTCAGCTAAATAATTGTGTGGCTGAAATACAGTGTTAAAAAATAAAAAATTAAAACTGTGGAAAATTTGTGCATTGTCACCTTACAATCATTTCTGTCCATACACAAGTCTGGATACATACAGCCCATAGATTACATTTGTGTCCTATGTATCCCTGTCTTATGAAAAGGCAATCATGAACACAGTTTCTGTAGGAAATACAGTAATAACAGGCTGTACACAATGATCCTCCAGCTTTACATGTCCATACATATGTGCAAGTGTGGGCACTACCAACCCTAAACGTGGTGTGTGCATGTACAATTCAATCCTTCATTTGAGCACTGATCATTTTTCCCCCCAATTAAGAAGCATCTGTTTTGGATGTGGTTCCTATTAGCATGCAGCACGAGTGCTTCAGTTCACCACAGAGATGTAAACCTGAAGAATATCCAGAATCCATGTTTTGTGTCTGCCTTAGCTGACAGAAAACAACACTGCCAGTACTGCAAAACTGCAAGCCCTAAAATCTGTGCCAACTGATACACTTGTGATTGTATATGAATTGACCAAATTGATATTTTCACAACATCCTTCATGTTTCTCTTACATCACAGGCATTGTAGGAGTTAGGGGAGCCCAATGTACATCCTCCAGAAGGATCAAGAGCAGAAGGAAATCTCTATCGAAAGAGTCATATGAAGATACGTTTGTCAGTGTGCACTGCAATCTTGCACAACAAGTAGCGTAACATACAGACTGACAACGGAGAAGTACTTGATAAGTTCCCTCTGAAATTGTGTTCAAGAGGTCCTGCATTCATCTGAACCCAAAATGTAGAATGTTCTACAGTGTCTGACAGACGTTTCCTGAATGAGAAGCGATTCTGAAGCGATAATGAAAGATTACTGACATCTCTAGTTCAGTTACTAACTCAGTGGAGGAGATTTTCTGATCCTTTCCCCCCATTACACTTATAAACCACATATCCATCATACAGAACAGTGCAGGGTAAATCTACTGCTGTGCAGAGTCTTATATAGGACTGCAGCTGTAGTCTAGACTAGTTTCATGGTATACCGTGGTATGAAAATTGATAGTTATCATACCTTCAACATTTGTTTATTACCAGCGCCGGGAAAACCAAAAACTGAAACTGAACCGAGAATCTCACCTGCTATAAGGGCCAGCAAATGCTGTACAAGTGATGTGTGCAGCAGAGAGACAGAGAGAGAAAGTTTGTGCTATAACACGACAAACACCAAAACGGGAGACTATTTGGTAATTGTTTAGAGCATTTCTCACCGATTTTTGGAATTTCTTAAAACCAAACAATAAATCAAATAAAGGATAAAATAACCAGCAGGTTAATCCACAATGAAAATACCCATGTGTTGGATACACAATAGTTAATAAGAGCTCCACCTCACTACAACAGTAAAATCCTGCTTGTATTTATTGTGAAATACCACATACTAGAGGTGTGGCGGTACTCATTTGTTACCATGATAATGACACAACAAATACGCGATAAGGGAGTACACCACCAGCGGCCCCAGACCCCACCCCCTCAAAACACAGTAGCACTTAAAGTTAGCAACTCCGACGTTGCAGTATTTTCAGTGCTTACATAATAGAGCTCTCCTATACGCACCTGTAGTGGAAAAACTGCTTAGCCAATCTGCCTAAAAACTGACTTACTTTAAAAGAAGCAGCAAGCGGGGGGTCAGAGGTGCACCCTCCCACCACTGACAGTGCTTCGAATACTCAGTCTTAACACCACCATGTTCCCAGTCCAGCAACGTCCAAACATCCCAAGCCATTGTTGGTAATGAGGGTACGGACACCGGCGCCATTGCACACACGCCACACCGGCATATGGACTCTACAGATCACACTTGCAGTTTCGGTCGTTTCTGTGTGTCCTTAACGGTTAATCCTTACTTCATTCATTAATTCCTTCACAATAGGACCTACAGCCAAACACAGAGTCTCACATAATAGTTTAGTTTACCGTATCAAACTAAAGACGTAGGTTGTTGGTGCAGCTTTCGGGGGACTGAACGCCTTTGGAGCACCACGGTAGATGATGTCACAGCCAGGCTTTAAGATAAACATATCTCAGTAACGCTACAGTCCAGTTTTCTCCAGCTCAATAACAGAGAGCTGTCCGTAAAGTTGGAAAGTGATGCCAAGCATGAACAATAATGGTGAATCAGATTTCACCAGCAAAATAAAAATAAATGAACAAACAAACAAACAAACAAATAAAAAAAAAAAAAACAGTGATGACAGTAATGAGCTCCACACCGTGGTCAGCATCACATAACCAACGGTCTTGCGGCAATACGGTTATTGTCCACAGCCCTACCAGGTACACACGCCGTGTGTTGCAGCCGCACCCCAGACTGCACTCTGTCATTTAAACTTGCTCTGTTCAACAGATGGTCAAACACAGCTCTGCTTTTTCTGCTTTATACCAACTGCTCATTTTAACAGCAGGCACTGATTTTTACTAATATCTGTCTACAGAGTCACACTGAACATTCAGCCCAACCTGGTCAAAGTGATGAAAACTTACATTAACTGAACACCGCTACTAATCACTGAAGGGGCAAAAGGCTGTTCTCCAGACTTCAAAGTAGTAAAGCATTAGAGGCTCTTCATCAGAGCATCTTTTTGGTTAACTCGAGTTCCCCCCCCCACTTAAATCCACATCTCTCAAACAAGCACTCCAGATGACAGCTCTGCACTTCATTGAGCATGCCTTAGCACACACTGTGAGCGAGAGAGAGAGAGATAGTCATGCTTAGAAAGAACGAGGGAAGCCTTAGACAGTGGGGGGTTGGGGGGGGGGGGGGGTAGGAGCCCCAACACAACTGATGAGAACCTGTCAGAGAAATCAATGTGCCAGTGTTACATACAGCTCCCCTCCTAGTGATCATTAGTTTGTATGCGAGCCAAGTCTCCACAAAAGACCTTGAGGATCCTTATTGTAATTCCAAATTGCTCGGGCAGGTATATTTATTTATTTTAGGATGGGGGTGGGGGGAGAGAGGTAGGCTCTCCGACGACCCTTAATTCTCAGATGCCTTAACAACCCCGAAGCCACCTAGTAGCTGGATTACACACATCTGACAAGTATGCCCAGCGCTGTCAGCTTTTGTGATGTCGGGAATCCATTGCTGTAATTGACAACATGTTGAGATGCTGAGAAACTAATCATTCCAGATCACTCTCCTCTTCCATGTCGGCCTGCTCTAAGCCTCGCGGACAATGGCCGGAGGGCAGATTTCCAAGTGTGGTGAATTGTAACAGTTTATTAGCTAGATGTGCTTACCGCAGGGTCCTGAGGAGGATTCGCTCCTCATACCAATTCGCCGCCGTATTATAATGTTTGACTCCGAACGTGACGGATGAAAGTTTACCAAGGGAAGGGATGATCGTTATCGTGCCATCGTTATGCGGTTTGACCATCCATAATGCACTATTGATCGAGATCCCCGGCCATAACACGGACCGCTGTTTATATATTTCATCATGCACATCCAAAAATTACCTACTTATGGCACACATCAAGGTCAGGCTTCTGTAAAAGAAACAAATAATAAATACGACGAATGAATAAATAAATAAATAAATAAATAAACACATTAAACAACTGACTTCTCAAGGCTTGTTATTATTGATGAACTGTATGGCTGGCCACACCTGAGATGCCATGAGCCTCAGAGAAAGGACCCTCTTCCCAATCATTAATTTTGATCAATTAACTGCCAAGAGGGCATGTAAGGGCATGAGAGACTGGATACAGGAGCTGGAGAGTATTTGATTCTCATCTGTCTAAGGCTTTCCACATCTCACTGACAATTATACACTTCACTATCCCATGGTCAACCGTCGTAGGACCACAAGGGCACTTTAGTTTGTCTGCAATCAAAGAGACTGCATTATGTGTTAGACAACATATCTGTATTAGCACAACCCATGCCAGATTTTAGCGAGCTTAAAAACAACCAAGAATATTCACAGATAAATTTCCATTTCTGTATTCTGTATTATAATTTCTGTCTTCATTTTGATTTCACACATACATTACAGCTTTTCGATAGTGATGTCTAGCAATACTCTTTACAATCGATACAATTTGGTGCAGCATACAGCTCTGATATGACATGAAAAGATTCAAAATGAAAACATGTGAAAAGACTGCGGTCTTCATCGTACAGCTGCAAATATCAACAACCATAAGCAATACAAAACTCTCAAAACAGCTCACATAAAGTTCAACTTGGGCTCAACTTCAAGGCCAAATCAAGGTTTACTTGGCATGTATATATACGGTAAAAACCAGTAGCAATTTATGCTATGCTAGCTGCCAAATGTTTAGATTTAATACTCATATCTGAGAGCATCAAAACACCCTTATTATTCTTTCAATACTGGAAACATTTTGGAATTATCCTAACAGTGGTTTTAGGTCGGCTTCCTACCCGCCAGCTTCTTGTATGAATTTTCCGGACGCACCTTAAATGGTGGGGTAGTTCTTATTATACGTCTGAGGAGGCAGCATGCAACTGCTGTACCATTTAAGGTGGAACGGGAAAATCCTAACACGAAGCCGGCGGATAATAAGATGACTTCAGCTTTGTAGTTTTAATGCTGGTCACGTTTTTGATAAGGTGATTTAGGCTATCAAAATATCCTACCTAGAGTTTTATGTAGGGAACCACCCAGAAACATGTGCTATGGACAGCACAAGTCATCATCGCAACACCAGGAGGCTGCACTGAAGGCGTAGGAGCATAGCAGCAGTCACTGTGCTAAAGCTAACACGCTGCAATGCTTCAGGTTTATAGGATGTTATATAAGTGTTTCATGAGGTCACTGGTTTGTGACCTCGTTTACATGCAACTAACACTTTATATTTATTGTATTTAGCTGCATTATTATTAAGCCCACACTTATGAGTATCCTACCCTGTCAGCCATGACCAGTGAGCAGTATCCTACCCCTGTCAGCCATGACCAGTCGGAGGCATTAGCGAACCTCCGGCTGATCCATTTTAGCACCAACCATTTGAAAAGGCCTGCTATGTAGAATAAATTTACATTATGTAAATACCATTAACAGCACAGTTTTGTCCAGCAGCCTTTCAATATGTCAGTACTGACCAGTCAGAAACCAGTACCCGTTTAATACCGGTTCTCATACCCATCCACATACTCCTATAGTTTCAGATAAAAACACTGTTAAAAAGGGTTAGTCCTCAGTCGTCACACTTCTTAAACCAAAAAAATGTAAATAAAATAAATTCAGCAGAAAGTTAATAATATAGATTTAATTAACAAAGACATTTTAATAAAGATATTCAAACCTCTTTGGAGGTTTATTGTCTCATGCTTAATGTTGGGTTTGGCTATAATTTACATGATGTTGTAATTCTGACCATGATGCAGTTTAACTGCTTCATCCTGTACTGCTGTCATATACTGGAAAAATGAGCTACACATCAGGCTCTCTGGTTATGTTCACATTATCAGGCTGAAGTGACTTAAATCAGAACGTATTTATTTTTGGCCTTAACGTGTTTCAGGGTGTGTCTCATCTTTTTAAATATGAGGTTCTAGATATGTATATTCTAGATATATATATTCTATATCAAATATGTATCTGGCTCATAAACATGCAACATTTCATGTGTTATTTTTTTTGTTTTGTTTTTTTACTGTGCATGCGCCATCATTCAGCGTTAATGTGGCAGCAGAGTCAAAAGTGAAGTCAGAGCCAGTCAACAGCAACACAACTGGCTCTTTCATCTCCATCCTGCTCCAATATTGAACAGCTGAGAACTGATCAGAGCTAATTATCTTGGCAGAAAAGTCTGCTGGTTATTTTGCTGTTCATGACGCACGTGGTTCACTCACGTGGCGTTACTGATAGCGATGTGTACATGCGGGTCGTTTCAGTACGCCAGTTCGTTCACATTAATGACAGACCCGGGTCACTTACCTACATATGAATATGATCAATCAGGTTAGTGAGATCGGATCTGAGCAAAAAAAAAAATCATATCTGAGCAACGAGGCCTGTAATGTGAACGTGCCTTTGGTGTCATGCCTTGTTGTCAGTATACTGTAAGTTCCTGACAATGCCATGACCAAAACGACCCAAATTCTTGGTGCAATATCAACCATGTTTTCACAGATACCAAACTGTCAGTATAATCAGTAAGATGTACTGCAGATGTTCAATACATAACAATCAAGAATTTCTAATAAATTTTTCATTACTTCACATATTTTAACAGTGATGCTATTTAGATATACGCAGGTTTTGGCTCAGTGCTCCTTATTAGCAGACAGGAGAAGCAGACATGCCTCGCTTGTGGTTAATATTGTTGATATGATTTGGCGCCAGATTTTGAAAACATGGTGATCATGTTTTAACAACAACAGTGTTAACTAAAGCTAATACAAGATCAACTTTAGCCCATGAATATCTGATTGTTCAAGATGTTTGTATCAAAGCCTATTTCGGTCTAAATAAATAAACTCGAAGGAACATAAAACTTGACATAACCCGTGTAGCAAGACTGCTCATGTGACTGTGAATACAGAAGAAATTCTAAAAGGCAACTTCACATCATTTCCCTCCGACCCACCCTTACCTAACCATCTCCCACCCTCTCTCTTTCACTTTCAGACTTTAATTTCTGTGATAAGCTTCAGTAAGCAAATGCAAATGTGTTTAATGATTTGCATCACTAGATCATTTCTGGGTTTAATATGCTTTGGTATTCTGGTCAAGGTCTCAAATTCGATTTGGAGGCCCTTGCTGGCTCCCAAAGACAGCCCTAATCACATATGCAATATTAGCAAGGGCAAAAATGGGGAAGAAATTACACAATAGATCCCCGAAGATCAAATCCTTCATCATCCAGGTTAGTCCATATTACTGCTTATAAAACTTCCAACGCAATTTCATCTAATTTGCCTCAACTTAAAAGCAAATTTCAAAAAATTCACTCCAATCGCAAATTGATGTGGGGCGCATGTAGTTCAGCTCTCCTCTCAGGAACGACCGATTTAGAAAAGTTTAGTTCTACAGGACAGATGATATGTAAATGGACTGCTTTGTAATCTGCTGTCCAAAGACTTTGTTTACATAAACAGGTTTATTATAAGATGTGTGAAAATATGTTGTGGTGCTGTAATTAGAACCTAGCAATACTGATCCGGCAATATAGGAAGTTTTAGTGCTACTCAAATCATAACCTTCACTCCACGATTTAGCCGTCTATGGAGTTCACTACTATTGCTTTGACCCAAGTTAAGACTGTCTAAAAATGGCACTGCCTGGCCAGGTCAGTCCTCTGGTACCCCACCACTAATCCGTTCAGAACGGCTCTGGCCTTATCGGACGCCAGTGGCCAATCCTATTGCAAATGTTTTTAAACAGGCTTTGTAAATTCAGTTATACAGCAGTTCTTTGCTGAGTCATAGGCTACCAGTTTATACCAGTTTCGTTAATCTGGAAAGAAGCCTTGTCAGGACTGCTTTAGTGGGCTTTCACACCTACCCTCTTTGGTTCTAACAGATGTGAACACTCCACCCGTACTGCAAACAGCAGAACCATGCTCTGCCAAAAACACTAATACGTCCAAGACAGTCCAAACAAAGCAAGGGAATTCAATATCACAAGCAGGTTTTTCTATTTTTCTAGCAGCATGACTTTTTAATACTGTATATGCTCCAATGGCTGACAAGCTGCTGCTATTAAAGGCAAATGGA
>JAVGWN010001292.1:0-12596 GCA_034552555.1 Semaprochilodus insignis | reverse complement strand
TATATATATATATATATATATATATATATATATATACACACACACAATATAATGCATTATGTCACTGCATTGGTGCTATGAAGCCTTAAACTGTTGTGGTATTATTATCAGTTTATATGTGTGATTATGAACGTTTATGCACCGTGTCAAAGGCTTATGTCTAGCATTATAAAGAATTATAAAGACTTTATATATCATTATGAATGCACTTATAATGCATTATAGATACCTGATTCATAGAAAGTGTTACCAGTTCTCCTTTCAGTTTAGTGAATATTCATGATGGACAGACCAATAGAATTGCTCCAAACCTGCTTAGTAATAAACCTTGTTCTATCAGCTCCACTGCAGGTTAAGAAAGCTGGTTCATCCTCCTGTAAAGCTCCATTGTGGAGGTGTTTAAGGTGGACTGTATAATTCCATGAGTGCTATTTCATAGTTTGGTGTCTTCACTTTTATTCTACAGTAAAGCTTTAAGATCAACATAAAGAGAATCTGCTATGAGTAGCCGTGTCTAAACCTGTGTGTGTTTCTTCAGGGGCACTGCTGACACTCTGTTCTTCACCACGAACCCCAACGGATCCTGCAGTGAGTGGTTTGTTCTCTTGCCATCCAGTATGGAATATGTTAGTCACTACAAGTAATGTACTATGGCCGATCAAATTGTTGTTCCAGGATAATGAGCTCATGTGTATTCGTCTTGGTTAAGGTGACAAGGGTATGCTGGAACTGAAGAAGACCTCCGACTTTGGCCACAGCTTTAAGACTATAGGGAGCAGGATCTACTCCTTTGGGCTGGGAGGTCGCTTTATATTCGCCTCAATCATGTCCACCACGGTACGCTCGCGTTCACCTCTGTGTTTGTGTATGTAATGTACAGAATCAATGGCAGCTCTTAGTCTCTTATCCTCTCTTCGTCTCTGTGTTTCAGGGATCTACACGTATGATCCACGTGTCAGTAGATAAGGGCCAGGTGTGGAACATGGCCCAGCTGCCCACGGTGGGGCACGAGCAGTTTTACTCCATACTGGCTGCCAATGACGACATGGTATTCATGCACGTGGACGAACCTGGAGGTCAGTCACACCTAATATACAAATACTGAAAATTGAGAATATCACAGTAACTCAAGACGTTTGAACAGACACAAAGCAAGATTCATTAAATTAACTTAATTAACTTTTTAGTGAAACATGCAATTGTTCACTCAGCTTTTGTGTACATTGGTACAGCACTAGAGAGACACAACCTGCCGAAACCAAATTCCTTGTGCGTGTCGACATACTTGGCCAATAAACCTGATTCTGATATTATCCTATTTTATAGTTGATAGAATTTTGTCATCACACTCTCATAACACCAATTAAATTCAATTCAATTCAACTTTATTGTCATTATACCAGTACAGGGTTGCACAGTATAACGAAACACAGTCAGGCTCCTTCTCCAGTGCAGTTACAAGAATATGTGTATAAATATATATATATATATAGAGTGCAGTGCAAATAGACAAATAAGGACAAATAGACAAAGACAATGTGTGCAAACAGTACAGTATGTGTGCAAGACATGTGCAAAGTGTAAGAGCAGTATCAGTTAAGTATGTGGTTGTAAACAGTACAGATATATAAAGTGTACAGTGCAGGTAGGAGAAGCAGCTTAATGTTCAGACAGCTAAATTGCTTGGTACAGATGTTCAGTATAGATAAATAAATATAGATAAATAAGTACGTACACAGCTGAGATGTTGGGCTAATATCAAAAAAGGTTTTCCTGATTGATTGCTGGTTGTTGTTCCAATTAGTCAATTTACTATTCATGAAGATAAACGGGTATTTTTGTTTGGTATTTCAGTGTCAGCTAACATGAACAACACCAGCAATCAATCAGGAAAACCTTTTTTGATATTAGCCCTTGTTTTCTTATGCACTGTTATATTCAGTATACGAGATCATGTGATCAATGTGATTTGCTTTGCATTTATGAGTTACTTCATTGACCTTGGTCAAATGATCTTGGTCGAATGACATTATTGTTAATTTTCTAAATTGAAAAGTTTAATACAAGTTTAATTTAAATGTGCATTTACTCTTTATTTGCTGAATCAACATTTACTCTTTATAGCATTAAAGTGTGACACATTTAATAACAAGCATGCAATTATGACACAGTCTGCATATTCTGAAACATGCTATTACTTATATTGATCTGTCTAGTTAGTGTAGGAGTACCAGAGGTTTCATTACAGTTACAGACTATTATATATTTAATATATGTAGTATATATCATGATTCCATCTCCATGTCTGCAGACTCAGGGATGGGCACCATCTACGTGTCGGATGACAGAGGCATCCTGTTCTCCAAGTCACTTGAGCGCCATCTGTACACGTCCACGGGCGGTGACACTGATTTCACGAATGTCACGTCCCTTAGGGGGGTCTACATGACTAGTGTGCTGGCTCAGGGTACGTGTGGTCAACTTATGCCCCCTTTATACAGGCAACAGGGACTGAAATTCCACTCGCACCCGGGAATGTTCTGCACATTTCACTGTGAACTTTGGCATGAAGTTTGATAATCCATGATTACAGCGAACGTGTGTGTCCTCTGATAAGATGGTTTAATACGACACTGAGATATGGGGTCTGTATAGCCAGCTGCTGGGTATTTCAGGGAAGGAGATGCGGGGGAGGGTTGGGATGCAATGCTAAAGCAGGAAGGAAGCGTATCACTTTTCACCCTATTGACTTGAATATATACGTTCTATCTTGGTTTACCTTATGGATCGATGCTGTTGGACCACAACTTAGTATCAGCAAACTGGGACATGACAGAAGAAAGAAAAGGCCCTCCTGACATAATGAAGTTCATCTAATGCTGTAGTATATAGAGTCATATAATAATAATTTAATGCCAGTTAATGCCTCGATACAAGATACAAGGTTGTGTTCCAGTGGTGGGATCATAGCCAGTGCCCTCTAAACAGGCTATGAGATGATCCATTCAGATATCAACATGCAGAGAGAACAAAAATACTCTCCTGCAGGTTTGCTGAAGGTTGATTAGCTGGTGTGAAACGTCTTTGCACATCCCAAGAGCTTGAGAAAAAGCCCCAAATCCTGAGTCTCATGTCAGACCGTGAGAGTTAGCGACCCTGCCTATGTACCCTGCGCTGCATACTAAGTTTAATGTTTGTGGTTTTTAGTAATTGCTTCTTTTTATTGCCAAATGAACGAAACCACGTTTGTTTTACAGTGTGTCTTTAAAGTGGCCCAATAAAATGAGCCAAAAAGCTGAGTTTAGACTTAATATCAGGCCGTGTTGTACTAATTGTGCTTGTTTATGTTTACTCCGTTTGCTGAGGAGATCTGATTTGAGCTCACATGTGCTGCTCTTTGGCCGTGCAGATGGTTCTGTTCAGACTGTGGTGACGTTTGATCAGGGGGGAAAATGGAGACCCCTGCAGAAACCTTGGAATGGGGAATGTGACTCTACCACAGGGGATCCTGACCGGGTGAGAGCCCTTACAAACACACACACACACACACACACACACACACACACACACACACACCCAACCATGCACACTGTGCAAATCACGTACTGAAAAAGTGGTGTGCAGGTTACACGCAGAGATGTGAGGGAGTAGAAACATCCTGCAAGCTTTAAAGCATGCATATTGTGGAACAGTATGTCCTCATTTTTAATAAAAGACTTTGATGTTGACATTGTTTTAAAACGTGCCATTCACTTCCCGGTATGGCTGTCCTGAATACCAGTTTTGGGCTCTGGAGCTTCGGTGGTATTCAACAGCGAATAGTTAAAGCTTCGCGCCAGCTGAGCAGGGCTGAGAAACTCATTCAGGAAATCTGCATCCAAAGCCCATGCGGAAAGCACATCCACGGCTTCATCCTCTGTAAACTCTGAAACTCCAGGCTAGCTGGCTTCCTCGCCAAGTACTGCGGCACTCACAGAGCGTCTTCACTTCGTCTATCAGGCCCACTTGACTCTTAGCTGCAAGGCGTGAGGCATGGACAGGTTAACTAAAGCTTCACAGAGGTAGTCTAGCTCGTGTGGTGAAGGGCATGCCCCGTGGAATTGTGGGACTTCCATGTTAGGGAGCATGAATGTTGTAAAATAGCGGGAAAACATTTTTACCCGCTTTACAAAGAATCTGGTGTCCGAGCCCCCAGTGAGCAAGCCAAGGGCGACAGAGGGAAGGAAAAACTCCCTCAGTTCAAAAGGAAGAAACCTCGAGAGGAACCAAGACTCAAAAGGGGAACCCATCCTCCTCGGGTCAACACCAGATAGCAGGACAAGCAAAGGAAAGAGGCGTTCAGTGTTTTGTTAGGTAGAGGAATAAAAGTCTCATTAGTCCGTAATTAAGTAGTTCGGTCATCGGGTGGGTCAGCAGGACGCAGGCCAAGCTTCCACAGTGCAGGACAGCCAGGAACTCCGTGGTGGTTAGAGGCAAGCAGTGGCGCCCAGTGAGAGCAGATGTAGCAACAGCATCAGACCACACAGGATGGGCAGCAGTTCAGCTCAGGCAAAGAGAACATACAGACTGTTAGCTCTGATAGAAGATCTGAACACACTATATGGTGTTATGGCTGCAGAAAAGTTTGAAAATGGTAATATGCAAATGAATTATTAGCATAAAACTACACACAACGGGGCAAAATAAATAAAATAAGAGAGAAATGTAGCCTCTATATTTATTGTATTACTTATTTTCTGTTTCTGTTGTTTTGTGGATTTACGTATGCGCTGTAAGACACATTCAGGTGTACTTGGCCAGCAGCTGAATTCTGATTCGGACGTCATGTGAACATGTTGTGATCAACGGACCGATAGAACTGGAATAAAGCACACCACTGTTCCAGAAATGGAAGGTTTTGTTATGACAGTCACGATGTGCAGGCTTTATTTGGCTTCCTCTTTCTTCCCATACAAGGACAAAATGTGGCCAGAGTCGGTGCCATGCTTTTTGTTTATAGCTCACAGGGTAACTGCCCGAGCTTTACGAGAGCCAAACCTCAAGGCCTTTTGAAATATTACCAGCAGTTCCCGCAGCTTGACACATGCGTCTCTAGGGGCAGCGCCGATGTCAGTGCTGTCATTATTGCCCTATTTCTTTTTATACACAAACTGCCGAGTCCTCAGTTCAAGCGTGAAGCATATTGAACAATAATTGGTTTAGTAATTGTAGACAGCTGTTTTATTGCTGTTGTTATTTTGTGCTGCGTTTGTTTTATTCGGTGTATTTACTATTATTTATGAAATCGCACACCAGAACGACTTTAGAGGTTTAAACAGGCGAAGACACAGGTGATCCGTGTTCAGCCTGTGTACTTGATGTTTTGTGTGTGTGTGTGTGTGTGTGTGTGTGTGTGTTTGTGGCTGGTGGTCCTACAGTGCAGTCTCCACATCCACGCCTCCTACAGCACCTCTGTGATGCTCAATGTGCCGATGCTGCCGCTGACAGAACCCAACGCTGTCGGTCTCGTCCTTGCTCATGGTATCTGCACACATTACACACAGTTTAAGCCACTAGTTGTCCGGTTTGGATATGTAGGTTCCATTGCTTACTGTGCATGTAAACGGCCTGCAAAGTTCTAAAGCCCAATGTGCATGCCAGAGGGAGAAACCCTCTCCCACAGAAACCACTTTTCCCAGTTGCCTAAAACGCCTTGTTGGAATTCCAGCCCTTTTCTCAGTTACAGGGTGAGGTCATCACGTAACACAGTCCTTATTGGCACGCTCTCACAACACACAGCGGGCCAAAGCAGTCAAAACTGACCACTCTGAAATGTCCTGCTCTAGTCTAGCTTGCAAATGTCTACCAACGTGTTCTACCGGACTTTTAGGATCCGNGTCATCACATAACACAGTCCTTATTGGCACGCTCTCACAACACACAGCGGGCCAAAGCAGTCAAAACTGACCACTCTGAAATGTCCTGCTCTAGTCTAGCTTGCAAATGTCTACCAACGTGTTCTACCGGACTTTTAGGATCCGTCTCTGGATCAAACTGATACAGCAGAACCGACGCCATTGTAAGAACAGCCACAGCACTGTGGGGGCGGAACTTGTAGCAGAAGGCTGCTCTGGCCGTTGATCAGTAAGAACAGAGTGGGCCTGCTGACCAATCAGAGCACCCTGGGCTCATTGGGAGGGCGGGGCTTGAAGACACAGGAGCTCTAAGCGAGTGTTTCAGACAGAGAGTGAATACAGATGTACAGTATGAGGAATCAGAAGCATGTACAGTGTATCTATTCTAGTGGACCCCAAAAACACCTTCGCATGGTTACAGAATGGGCAGTATTGCAAGGCCAGCATAACTGAAGGGCTTAGATTGCCGAGGTGGCACAAATTCAACAATGACAGTAGACATTCACAAGCATCCAGTGTTGCTCTAGTATAACTTCTGCAGCTACCTCCTTTTTCCCGCTTTCTTTCGTCTCAGCTTCTCTATCCATCTCTGCTTTCCTTTGCAGGCAGCGTAGGAAACGCAGTGTCAGTGTTGTCTCCTGATGTCTTCGTGTCTGACGATGGGGGATACACATGGTCTCGTGCACTCAAAGGACCCCATCATTATGCTATCCTAGACTCGGGAGGACTGCTGGTGGCTGTGGAATACACCCCCACCCAGCCCATCTCTCAGATCAAGTAAGTCTGCATGCTAGACACATGCACAGATAGACCCTGAGGGGGGCTTGAACCCCTGCTCCTTTGCCCTCAGCCTCACACCGGGAGTAGAGCTTGTGGGTTAGTTTGCATTCTACAGGATTTATAACTCTTGGGCGCCCTCCTCTGGTGCAGTGCCGACCGCAATCCCACCAGTGAAACACTGATAATCATATCCCATTATGTGTGCTTATTGTAAACCACTTAACAGCCGCATAATATCACCAGACAGAGGTGTTGATAGCTGGATACACAGAATCTTGGTTATTGTTAACATAGGGATTTAAATGAGACTCTGTGGAGAACGAAGTGGAAGCCATTGGGAACGACAGCAACTCAGCCACAAAGTGGTAGGCCACGTACAGTGACAGAGCGGGGTCAGCGGTTGCTGAGGCACATAGCGCGCAGAGGTCGCCAACTTTCTGCAGTCAGTCGCTAAAGACCTCCAAACTTCATGTGGCCTTCAGATCAGCTCAAGAACAGTGTGTAGAGAGCTTCACAGAATGGGTTTCCATGGCCGAGCAGCTGCATCCAAGCCTTACGTCACCAAGTGCAATGCAAAGCATTGAGTGCAGTGGTGTAAAGCACCGCCACTGGACTCTAGAGCAGTGGAGACGTGTTCTCTGGAGTGACAAAGCATGCTTCTCCGCCTAGCTGTCCAATGGACGAGTCTGGGTTTGGCGGTTGACAGGAGAACGGTATTTATGTATTTACAAATCTGATTTATATTATGTTTTAAATGTAATTTTTTTGCTCTGTATCAGATTCTCCACAGACGAGGGCCAGTGCTGGCACATATATAACTTCACAGATGAACCAGTATACTTTACGGGACTGGCCTCTGAGCCAGGAGCTCGGTCCATGAACGTCAGTCTGTGGGGCTACAGGGAGTCTTTGCTGAGTCAGTACTGGGTGTCCATCACCATCGACTTCAAGCAGCTTTTCTCAAGAGACTGTGAGTATACATGGGCGTGCACGTGTGAAAGTGCCTGTGCATGTTTTAACAAGTGTTATGCTGTGAACTTTCTTTGGCCATCAGTGTCTGTTGCTGTTCTGGACTATTGGGAGATTCTTCTAGCTAGGAATTTGCTTATCAGTGTATTATGTTTGTGTTTATAGTGTTTCTGGATGCTTGAGTTTCCTCCTTCAGATAAGTGAGGGAAGCAAACATGCTGCAGGTTTGGCTGTGACCTGAGCCAGGTCTCTCTCTGTCTCCCCCTGCAGGTGGCGAGGAGGATTACGTGCAGTGGCTGGCCCACTCTGACAACACCAGCGACCCCACTGACGGCTGCTTGTTGGGATACAAGGAGAAGTTTCTACGGCTGAGGAAAGACTCTGTGTGTTGGAACGGACGTGGTTATGTCATCACCAAGCAGCCCACACCGTGTCCGTGCACACTGGATGACTTCCAGTGGTGAGAGATCTGTGCATTTATGGATCACGCATCAAAAGTTCTACGCAGCATCCAAAAAGTGAGTTTTCATTATCTGTTTGTGTCCTGCAGTGACTTCGGATACTACCGTCCGGAAAACAGCTCGGAATGTGTGGAGCAGCCAGACCTGAAGGGCCACACGCTTGAGTTCTGCCTGCATGGCCACAAGGAACTGCTGCAAACCACCGGGTACTGCCCCTCATTGAACTTTGAGACTGTACCCAAGTGGTCTATAATTATGAGTTAATGTTCATTCTGTGTTACTACAGGTACAGGAAGATCCCAGGAGACCGGTGTGAGGGAGGCAAAATGCCAGAGAGGCGGGTGATCGACCTAATCAAGAAGTGTGTCAGTAACCTGCTGAGACCTGAGCTGCTGGTGAGAGACCCTTCCTGTCTGATATTAGTGGGGTTTTAACGCTAGTTAAGCTTTATAGGTGAGCTCATTTGGGGTGTCTGTGTGCACGTCGTCATTCTCTTCATTCTTTCCATTCTCTCTCTCTTATCTGTCCTTTCTATCTGGTCTTATTTCTTTCTCTCTCCCTCTATCCGGTCTCTTCCTTAACCCCCTCTCTGCGTTTCCCTCGCTCAGTCCGAGGCTCATTCCGGCAGCTCGGCTCCAGTAATAGCTGTGGTCATCATCGTTCTGCTGATCAGCGCTGTGGCCGGGGTTCTGCTCGTCAAGAAGTATGTCTGCGGAGGAAGGTCAGTTCGCTCACCCGTTGACTCCCACTACAGTCTAGAACAGGGGTGCACAATTCCAGTCGTGGATGGCAGTTTGGTGTTTATCTGCTCAAGCACAACGGATTACATTCGTCAGGTTTGGTGGGTTTGTTTGAGTGGGGCAACCACCAAGTTGTGCTGGACACTGGCCCTCCAAGCCCATTGTTCTGAAATGAGTGTAATTTGTAGTAACTGAGACTGGATCCTCCTTGACCGGGAAGAACAGACATAGAAGTATCGGTCGTATCTAAACATCTGTGCGATGCTGATATCGGCGGACCCTGATACGAGTCTGATATTATTTGGCATCACTATTTATTTTATTGTGGTTGATATTAACAGCCATCTTCGTCTCACTGTCAGGTTTCTGGTTCACCGCTACTCAGAGATGCAGAGGCACGTAGAGGCTAATGGCATCGAGGGAGTGGACGACCTGGACACTACAGAAGCAGGGAAGACACATTACAACGATGACTCGGATGAGGTACCGAGCGCTTAAGGCTAGGACTAGGGTTAGGGTTGATACGGACTGTAAGTTTGATGGTTGGCTAAATACACAGTTTGCTTTTTCCAGAGTGGACGTTGAACATGCCTTGATGCTCCGTGAATGGTTGTTTTGTGTTTCTGTAGGACCTCCTGGCCTGAAACTGAGCCGGAAACTGTCAGGTAGAATCCTAACTCCTACTAGAGACTAACCAGGATGCCTACCCCTCCAGTGCCCTATTCTGGCCCTTCTGTGTCGTCATTAATGTTCCATTTTTTGTCTTCAGTGTGTTTTTTTTTTTTTTTTTTTCTCCCCGTCTACATTCCCTGAGTGGTGCCAGTTAAACCCTGTGCTACTCAGCTGCCTGCACAAGTTCACCAAAGCTCTGGGGCTAAAAACAGACTGGGCCGCTTTTCCCGGAGGACCGGGAAATGAAAGGATAGACTTTTCCCAGTGGATCGGATCCAGCCACTGGACAGGAGCGCCAAGTTCTTGGCAGTATTTTTGTCTTGACAGTTTATTTTTATTATTTTTTTTTTATGCCTGTTATTTTTTTCCTCCCTGTGTTTCATTTTCTGCAGGTGTGGAACAGATGACTTGACTTGGTGGCTGTGGTTTGTAGCGAATTCAGATTTCCGAGCACTGTTTGCTTCCACTATATTCCTGAAGACACAAGGATGGGATTTTTCAGTCACAGATTAGTCTTAGTCTCACAATAAAATGTTATTTTGATTGACAATCCCCATTAACAGTCTGACTTGATCTGTATCCAGACAAACAGGCTATAAACACTGCTAATTGAAATACTAGCGACGGGTACAAATAATCAGACGGTGGTACTTGCTTAATTAATACAACCACATGCAATAAGAAGACCAAATACAGCAGCCTGGGTTTAGCGTTGTGGTTGTAGACTTGATATTGAGCTTACTTGTTTTGTTTTGTGACAGTTTATATGTTAAACTAAACCTTTTCTGATTGCTTCTCGCCAAATCAAGTATTAGCATAGGGCAATAACAGTTCCAGTAACGTCAAGCTAAAAGGAACATTAGCCATTTGTGCCTTGCTGTTTGAATAGGCTAAACAACGTGCGTAACTGGGCTGCAAATAGTAGCATCTTTTTTTTGGCCTAGCTACGAAGGATGCGCTATTTACCAGTTTGACTAAAATGAAATCTCTTTCTTGCTTTGAGAGATATAACATTTGTTCTTCAGTAGAATTCTGTTCTTCATTCCCTCTTCGATTACTTAATAGTGCTCTGAAGTCGTACGTCATTCTGTGGTCAGGAACATGCCCATATTAGGAACTCTCTTGAGTCCATGTAGTTTCTCCCAATGGGGGAAAATGAATGCCGCTTTCAATAAATGGGGCCCTTGTGCTGTTTGAAAATACCCTGCTGTTAAACTCTAATACACGCAGATGAGCCAAAACATATTAGACAGTAAACGGTCGGTTCTCGTAGTCGATGTGTTCGATGCAGGCATGAAGATCTGAGCAACTTAAACAGGAACCAGATCGTCTGACTGAATTGGAGCATTTCCGAAACAGGAAGGCTTGTGCGAGTGTCCTGAGGAGGGGCAAAACATGAACCAGCAGCATGGTGTTGGGCCCCCAGGGGTCATTAACACACAAGGACAACAAACACGCAACTGAACCAGCTGACTGGTTACTATGGAAGGCCAACATCTAGTTTGACGTCTGTATGTTGAATTTGAACGTCTTAAGTTCTAAGTTAATTTTCAGGGTCTTAAGACCACAGTTTAGGCCACTCTGGGCCTTTTTGGGCATTCATGCTGTTGGTTGGCGTTAATATACCCACCCCTTGTTGGCATAGGGGCTATGTGTAGTCATGCGGGCTCCGCCTAGTAGTCATTTAGGTTCTTGCTAGGGCTGCGTATCTATCACGTGTCATGTAGGTAGCTGTGATGCTGTGTTTGGGACGGTCCATTTGTAAAGGCTGGATTGATTTGTGCACACAGTGTTCTCTCTAGCAGTGATTGGGTTTTCCCCCTCGGGATCTGATGAAATGGTAGCACCCAAATTTAAACACCTTAAGACGCATAAAACAGGTTAATTTCTGTCGTTATAACATTCGAATTTGACGCGTTAATACGGACGCCGAACTGGACGTTAAGACCCAAACAGCGTTCCGTAGGTTACTGTGGCCGGAGGAACTATGAATGATGGCTGTGGGAGGAATGCATGACAACACGCAATGCATCACATCCTACTGCGTTTGGGACTGTGTAGCCATAGTCCAGTCAGAGTGCCCACCCCTGTCCACCATTTGTGGCATTTACCTGGGGAGATGATTGCATCAGGTCGCAGTCTGAGAAGAAGACGACCTGGAGGAGGGAGGGTGATGCTCCGGGCAATGTTCTGCTGGACCGGGTGCTCAAGTGGACATCAGTTTGACAGGTGTCACCTACCTAAACGGTGTTGCAGACCAGGTGTCCAACTTGTACCACAGAGGTCATCCCTCGGCCGGGTTGATATGCTGCTTTGGCAGGACGTGGCGGACCAACAGCATATTAGACAGGTAGTCATAATGTTTTGGCTCATCAGGTTGAACACTCAGCTTAAAACTGGCCCAGGTAACCACACTGATCTGGTTGCCAGTGTTATCAGTTTAGTGCGCAGCAGTGGTAGCTTGTATATAGCAGTTCTTGCATTTCGGTTACCCAACAATCTCACAATTAAGGGGATCTTAAAATGTCATTCGTTTTTCCCAGCAGAGAGAAATCTGCTTAGACCCAGACTTCCTGATAAGGGCATGGCACACACTTAACCCTAATGGCGACACAACTTGAGGGGTCTTTGAGGGACATCACGCCTGCACTGCAGTTCTCCACTGATGACCCAGCAAACTGGTTGTACTTTATGATATATAAGCTGAGATTTGCTAAGAAATTGTGCACTGAGAAAAGCTCCTGATGGTGTGATGGCAGGCTTCGAGACCGATGATGAACAGTACAGGCAAATATTACATTACGTTACAAAATAGCAGGTTAAGGAAAGCACAACTTCACTTCCCACAGCCTTATATATTTCTACACAAAGTCTAATAATGAATTATGATCGTGTTAATAATAATAGTTCTATTTTAGATCATGACTGTTTAATGCTAACACCCTTTAGTGTGTTTTGCAGTACTGCAGGACATCCCTGTGCTGAAATTTGCTGTTTAATTAAAACTATTTTAGCATGTATTCACACCGGTCAGCCATTACATTAAAACCACCTCACAGTATCTGCACTCTTTATCCAGT
>JAVGWN010001290.1:0-12600 GCA_034552555.1 Semaprochilodus insignis | reverse complement strand
CCAACGCTGGTTTTGGTGTATCCTCTCTTTCCTGCTCTAACATTTTTTTCTTTGAGCTACATTGCTTTATGCTTATTGTCACATTAATTAGCACTTTAATAAACTACTTAATATCTAAAATAATGTTAGCTATCATTTCTCTCGTTAGTTAATGATATTTAAGACATATTCAAGACAAACTTAATAATAATGCTTCTAATAAAATCTAAAATAATCTTCAGTCGTCTTTCTGTCAGCAGTAAATAAGTTAAGACAACATGTAATCATTTATTAAAGATTAGTCAATAACTAGTTAAGACTTTACCCAACATTTAGTAATGGTTATATATTACTTAATCAAATCTAAAATGTACTTAATTTCTATGTCTATCATTAGTTAATAAGCAATTAAAACAATAGTTAACCATTTATTAATGATTATGTAATGATTTACTGAGACATTATTTGACCATATACTAATGATTACAAATCACTTAATACAGCCTAATTTAACATTAGGTAATGATCAATTATGACATTACTTAACTGTTTATTAATGCTTATTACTGTCTTAAGTAGTGATAATTAATGTACCCTTATTGTAAAGTGTTACCGTGATAACAGTAGTGATGTTAGCTGAGCTGTGTGTGTTTAACACTCATTAATGCTCTTCTACACAAAAGACTGTCTGAAGAACACTCCTTCATGATGATGACATGAGTGAGTCTCCCTCTGAATGCTCCTCAAACTGAAAGTCTATCAGTCTAAAGGAGAGTTTGAGATGACTTTATTAACAGTAATATTGTGGAAATATTTCTGAATTAATGTGTTATAAGACTGAACATTGCTGTATCACTGCAGGGTTATTGATGTGTAGAAGCTCATATTCAGTAATAAAGTAGTAACTGAACATTCTATAGGTTAATATACACATTCTGGAGGACGAGATCCCAAACACCATTCTACACTGAACTGTCCTGGATATCTACAGGCTCAGCCAGCCACACTGTCCAGGAGGAGATCTCAGGTGTAGCAGTATTAAGAACTCGGAGCTCCAGAGGGAACACGGGTACATAAAGATTAACTAGAGGGAAGGTTTTGCAGTTCATGCACACAATTTATTATTACTATTTGCTCCCACAATGAACAATTCATTCTCTCATCGTCCTTTAATGGTGTGCATGTTTTCTATTCTCATATTGTGTACAAGCAGGCTAACAGTTCTCTGCAAGTGTCTGAGGGGTTTTAATGTGTTTAGATGTGTGTGATAATGTATAGAGACACTCATTAGGATTTATTTAGATCTGGGTTTGTGTTACGAGTGTAATAAGGACATTGAAGCTTCTCCTGCACATCGAGGCTTCACAGCCAGTAAACTGCACTTAGATTCATTACTGCAGCTTCCATAAACTATAAGCTCCACCTTCACTAACCAGCACTTCCTAATTATTATATTTTTCAGAGAGGAAACAGCTGATTTTTTTGCAACCAGAGTAGCTTATTAAAATGTTCTCCTCCACCTTAAATGGTGCAGTGGTTATATTCTGTGTATACTTAGACATATAAGGTCGAGGCTCATTTGTACAGGAAAAAATCAGTCCTCAAGTTCATAATTAGTCATTATATTGATTGTGGTCATCCTGCACGGAATCATGCCAAACTTCAGAAAAAAAGTATTTCTGGTGATCCAAAATGGCCGCCCCTTCTTTTAGCTGTGTGCAGATGTTTTTCCCCATGTTTATAGTTCATAGTAAGTCAAAGTAAGTAAACCACATCTAACTGTATGCATAATGTTAATTAACAAGGTGGTTTATATGGAAATAGTTTCGAGACAATTCACTTCTAGTGTGTGTTACTGAAGTTAGCCTCGTCCAGTTCAAAACTAAAGAAATAAAACTCTTTGAGACCAAACGTTGTGGCTGATCGACTCTATTTGGAGTAAGTGGAAAATTATGTTAATTTGATTTTTTGCCAAACTATTCCTTTAAGCGGTGGAATGGTTGAGGTCCTTCACCATAGGTCAAAGAATACTATGTTGTTAGGTGTACCTGAAGTGACCAGTGAGTATCTTACAATATTGTGAGTTTATAGAGTTATAAATTTAATAATAATCAAAATAATATAAATTAGGCAAAACATGTAGACCAAGTTTGGCTTAGTGTTGTATCACATTCAAAACATTCTAATTACTATTATTAGGAGTGTTTACACTATCATATGTTGTTTCTTTTCTTGCTTGCACAGAAGAGTAGTGTCAGGAGACTGAAGACTGGAGATGTTGGAGTAGTTTATTTCAAGGCGATCGCAGTTCACTCACAGCTCTTGTCCAGTCCAAAGACAGAAACTTGTCTTATACACCGTTTCACCACACCCTTAATGTAAGAAGAATGTGTCCTTGTCTGGTTTTACCAGATGGTCAGCTCTCCTACAAATTACTTTTGACCTATAACCTGTAGACCCCTGCTGGCAACATTCGCCCAGGGTCTCCGAGCCCGTCGTAAATGCATACAATTCAGGTTCTGTTCTAGGAATGCCTCTGTTCCCACATGGTAAACTTATACACACTTTATACATACATACTTGTACAAAAACACTGATATCCAACACATAGCTCATATCTTAATGTACTCTGTGTCAAATCAGACCACATTCCACATGGCCGTGTCAGGGAGGGGACATCAGAGGTGGGAAAGTAATGATGCCTAACCATCATCACAATGCCATGGAGCTGGCATTCTTGTTCCTCAGTTCACAGCCCCAAAGGGGAAACTGTCCCTTCTACAGGTCCATTAAGCCCTGCTGGATCCAGCCTCCAGGTCATCTACTAAGAAAGGCTGCTTCTGTTTAAGAACTTTATAGAATTCCACTTTCACAGCTGCTCCTCCTGATTCAAGAACTCTGTACAAGATCCTCATTTGTTTCTGAGATGGTGTTGCAGTTTGTATGGTGCTGTATGTTTCAGCAGTGATCATGTTTTCACTTCGTAAACATTCCACTATCTCCATCACTGAGGAAACTCTCTCAATCAGCTCTTTTCTATGTTTATCCACAAATTCAGCTCCTGAAATAAAGATTAAAGTCAAATTAAAATAATAATTTAAACATTTTAAAAGTATAATCAATGTTCAAATTACACAATTCATGGTTCTAACACTGTCCTGCTAAAGAACAGACACGGTTTATTCTGCTATTCAAAACTTTTATACAATATACAAAACCTATTTCACTCACAATTGTTTTTAAAAAGTGAACTTAGGTTCCTAACTGAAACTACATAAGCCGTCTGTCATTAAAGAAGGGACCACCACATGAACAGTCCTCACTGGTTCTATTTCAGTCAGAACTGATGTGGAATGTAGATGTTAGTTTTGTTGCACAGAAACAAATTCACAGTAGTGCATTAGGTAAGAACATCATACCTGCTTCCATCGGCTTTGTACTGTGATCTGAAGTAATTAGACAGAAACTATTAGCCTGGAATAATGTTCACCAAGAACTGTACAGAAACACCTGAAAATGCAGCTGTGTCTTAATAATGTATTTTAAAACTTTAATAAAAGGTATAATACATTTAATTTGAACAACAACAACACTAATAATAATAATAACTATCATTATTATGGATACATATAAAATACATATATATATATAATGTACTTTTTATTAAAATACAGAAAAAATACAGCATATATCAAATATCTAAAAAAAAATTATTACATGTATATGCTTCCGAACATAAGTGCAATAAATGCATAGTACAAATTATTTATAACATTAAAAATATTATTATTATTAATATTGTTGTTGTTGTTATTTTATTATTACTATACAGTTTCATGGTTTATATCATTTATGAGTTTCTACTTCAGACATTACAGCACAGTCTTCCGACTCAAAGCTTTATTACATCATTCTCTGTTCCATCCCGTAAGTATGTTTGTTTAGAAACTACAAAGTGATGATCAGGTCTGTGGATCACATGACCAACAGTCCACTCTCTGTAGAACAAGACAGGGCCATAAGGTGATCTGAAATGACTCGGATATGGCCTTTAATGAAGAACTGAAGATAGACTGAAATGAAGGGAAGTGAACACAGAATTTCTCTCAATTAGCCGTTTAAATCACTAATTGAGTACATCTCTGACCTTCTCACACTGCAGGATTCATGAAGGTTTTGAGTCATAAATAATCAACATGTTTAATGAACGGACATACATCTCTACTTTAGTTGGAGCTGGCATGTGGAAAATTATTCCAATAGATTTTGGAATATTTTATTACGTTGGAATATATTATTATTTTGGAGTATTTTACTATTTTAGAAATATTTTTATTGACGTTCACAGCTTTACACTTCCACTCCAACCCAACCCAACTGCACTGTTGCGTTCTGAGCATTTCTTAGTTTGTAAGACTTCTCCTGTATGACCTGTTTTCTGTGTATTTTTGACTTTACTTTTTGGATTTGTGCTTCTGTTTGTGTGCTTGGTTCTGTAGCTCTTTTGTGTATAGACCTTGGACTGTTTCTGATTACTCTATCCTGATGTCCCCTTGTCTCTGCTTGTTGTGGTCTCTGGTTTTGACATGGACTGTCCAAAAGTCCGAACCTGTGTCCTGTTCTATGATCTGTGAGTGTTTTGACTAGTTTTCGGTTCATGCAGATTTGTCACACTTGAATGTTTCAGATCATCAAACTACTTTTAATATTGCACATAGAACCCAAGTAAACCCAAGTAAATGCTGTTTTTAACTGACTAGTTAAAGGAAAAAAAATTAAGGAAAATTAAAGGAAAAATGCTGTTTAGTCCTGCCTGGCCCTATGTAAAAAACAGTAATTGCCCCCTTAGCTATTGTCAAACAGTTAACCAAATTCATTTGACTGCTGGGTTCAGTTGCATTTGCCACATCCAGGCATGATTCCTTACAGAACTGTGAAATCTAAACAGCACTTTATTCTGGCAATCTGAAGCAGCTATAAGGAGAGTTTAGGGAGAAAATTAATTTTTCACATGGGTGATGTATGTTTCAAATAATTTTTTATCTTCTATAATAGAATGATAGTTCAGCTGCATGTTGTAAAAACATTAAACATTAAAATGTGACAAAATAGAAAAAATAAAAGAATGGGACAACCAAAACACACTTGCTACATTAATTTACTACAGATCTAGTATTATATGTTCAAGGCTTGTCTATATGGTTGATTATGGGTGCTCTTTTATAGCTCACCAGGCTTTTCAGTTGTTAGGAGGACCTGCCGTGGTTCCCACACTTCCATGCCATGCTCATCTAAAAGACTTACTGTAACCTCCTCAGCCTGAGGGAACACCACAAATGTGGGGTGATAGTTTGGGCCATAATCACACTTAAATTTGGCAACCTAAGAAAACAAAATGACATCATGAAAAAAATGTCCTTATAATGTAAACATTACAGAGTTCTAATTTCTGTGTGGTAACTCAGGCTGATTACCCTTGGTTCAGAAACATAGGGGTCACATAGGGGTCTGTATTTTCTTTCAGGAATGAGTTCACATGAGGAGCTGGTCTCAAAATGTAAGACACCTTTATGCTGTTCCTCCACCTTCAGTCCCAGGAAGGAAAGGTAAGAGATGTCTGATTATGAGTCAGTCGTGAAACGTATTTGCACATTAGAGGAAAACAAGTCATTATTCTAAAATGAAAAGTCAAAATATGGCTTTCAGTTCTTTATTTCCACTTTAGAATGATGTAAACAAAATCAGTTTATATTACACTGGTTTTAGGTTTTAAACTGACCATTCCCACCCGGGCAGACTGCACTATATATCACTGGTAATTAGTGACTGGTTTAATACATCTGCCCCTAGTTTTACAGAGGGCTTCTGGGTAATGCTGACATTCATGAAGACCATGTCAGAATAAAGTGAAGTTAACACTTTACCTCTTTAACTGGTACATTCCTTGGCAGTAAATGAATGTGTAGTTTTTTCCTCCTTCGCTTATCCCTCAGTTCTTTATAGAAGAGGAGGACTTGGGCCTTTATGGGTCTGGGATATAAAATCTTCGTCAGAAGGCCAAAGAGGGAAAATCCTTGGATGCTAATAATAACATGCGTGTTTGTTACGTTCAGTGGCTGTATGATCTCTGTGTTATCACCAGTCACATGTGCTGCCACAAGCTCAACCTGGTTTTCCTCTGAAAGAAAAAAAAGGTTTGTGTGATTAAAGTTTCCAACAACATTTAAAAAACTGTCAGGGCAAGTGGTTTGCAGTTAGCTGGAGTGTCTTATAGCCCTTTTTGACCAATGTGGAACAGGTTCCATTCCAGTTTGTGTCATGTTTGAAAGCTGAATATTAAAGTCAGGGAACAGTAAGGACCAGTCTAAACCCCTAATCAGAGTACATCAAGGTTGGTTGATGTATGTTTTGGATTATTGTCTTGCTGTAATTTCCAAAGCCAGTTTCTGTACTGACTGTGTGACACAAACTTAAATGATTTTCTGATGTAACCACCACATCCTCATGTTTAGTAATCCGTAAGGTCTGAAAAGTTCCCTTCTGATGACTCATCTGTTCCCTTCTGATGACTCATCAGTGTAGAATGTCCAACAATATTGCACACTGGACTGATGAATTATTATTCCTGTGCAAACAAAACCCTCCTGTATGTTATTGGCAGTGATGTTGTTTTGCTTTGCTCTGGTAGGAATTCTATTAGAATTTTCGTAGTCTTCCAGATCTTGTTTTGATTTTCTTTTTCTTAACTGGTTTTTAAACAAGGGAAACTCTAAGTAGAAAGTGTTCAGATGAATTTTATAGTCTTGTTTAAAAGTAAATTTTCTTTGGATTTTGATGCTCAGTCAGTAAGAGTCCATGGCTGTTGAATGCAAGAACCACTTTCTGAGAAGTTTTAAAAGACCATGTAATGTATTATACTGTTAAATCGTTTACATCTGACTTTGTACAAAGCCTAATAAGCTCATAAAAAGCTTAATAATAATAATAATAATAATAATAATAATGCTCCCATACATGTTATCTTTCCTAATATGTTAAATTCAGCATATAACATATGCATAAATATTTATTATTTGAATGTGTTCCATGAAGAGGTGGTATTCACTTTTTTTCACTTATAAAATCAACAAAATGTGTATTTTGACCTTGTGTCCTTGACCAAGTTGCTGATGTCTGCTTTATATAATTTTGAATTAAAATATCTGCAAAAATCAGCATTAGTCAAAATGAAATTTACCATTCTGTATCTCACAGTGTGGCAGGTGAAGATGGCTCAGTGAGCCGTTGACGCAGTCAATGCTGTACAGAGGTCCTGCAGGCTGCATCTGGCCTAGACCAACCAAGAAACGGGGATCCCAATAGGCTATTCTGTACAGCATCTCCCCTTTCCCCTCCATCTCAAACACAAGGTTGGTCACTCTGCACTGAAACTGACCTGCATGAGGACACAGAAACCTAAAAGAAGAACACATAAATAGACACAATTACACAATTAAATAAACAAAAATAAGTAATTCCATCTTGTCAACCTGACTGTGATGTTCATTGTCAGAATACTGACAGAAACTGAAGACGCATGGTACCTGTACAGTTTTTTGTTCCGAGTCTCTGAGTGGTTGTCAGTTATTTCAGGATTGAATTCTTCAGCAACCAAGGACTGTGGAAGTGCAGTACACACACACACACGTTACTCTTACTATACTTGTGAGGACATCCATAGGTTCTAATGATTTTTGAGATATCCTCAAAATGTTTGTATCTTCATATCATCACATGTATATTCACCTTATACATGCTGTGATGATATCATAAACTGTGATACAAGTTTTGGTAATTATCGTGATAAATTTATATCACCAAAGGCCAACCTTAGACTTTTTACATTAGTTTACAGTGCACTCACATGTTCTTTGTTAATGTGCTGTGTAGATATTGAGCCAGAATCTTCTACCAGGGGATCAGAAGAACCCACTTTAACTCCAGTAAGTGCCTTCTCTGTAAACAAGCAAACATCATTCCATAATTAACATTCTACAGCTGTTTCTCCTGAGTCAAGAGCTATGTGCAAGATCCTTACTTGTTCCTGATCAGGTTGTACAGTTTGTATAGTGCTGTAATTTTCATCAGTGAGCATTTTTTCACTTTATAAGCAGTTCATAATACATATGTGCTATGTTCAGCGTAATATGTCATAAGTATAATGTCACAAATAACTGTGATCAAAATAAAAAGTTAATGGCAGTTTTCCACTCAGTGATCAATGCATGAATCATCTACAGAAGAGACCAGGAAAAAAATGGTTCAGGCAGAGAGCCACAGCCCTGTGAAGATTTCAGGCTGCTGTGACACTCTTATAAACGCAGGACAGGGCAAAATCAAGTTTGGCAGACTACCATCTTCTCCAGAAGCAAACGTTGTGATCACCACAGCAATCTTCGAAGAAAATAGCTAGTTGTCCCAAGTTGGAGCGTGACAGATGCTACATACAGATTTCGTTCACCAGTGCATGGTTTAAAAAGTCTAAAAAGGAAATTCCATGCCTATTCCCGCAGTCATTGTTTTTCATAACTTTTCTAGGCCTGGAAAAAAAGCAATTAACTACACTTATGGAAAAACTTTAAATTGGGTAATCTGCCATGATAGAGAGCTGCATCAGACTGCCCCCTGGTGACATCCACTGAGACAAAGCTAAAGTTTGTTTATTAGAATTTTCCTGTTCTACCTCAAATGGTCCCAGAATATAAGTAAAGCACCATTTAAGTCAGAACATTCAATTCAGACAGGAAGCCAACTTCAGACTCGTTCCACCTAGCATGTATGCAGCCGTATGTACCGGATACTGTGCAGAGTCATCGTTTAAATGTTCACCAGAATGACCTTGTCCTAGCTATCCTAGCTTATTTCACTTTCTTAATGTTTTTAATGCAGAATTTGACTCCTTTTTAGATTAGTAATATTAACACGGACAAGGGAGGTGGATGTGTCGTAATACAGGATCACTTGTTAGTACTACTGGCCCTCAGAATGAATGTGTGAATGAACCAGTATTTTTTTAAATTATACTTTCAACGCTATACACATTGTTTAATTTGTTTCATTGAATAATTTGTTTTCTAAGCAAAAAGAAGTGATAGATTTCATATGAGGTAATAGGTGCCTAAGTGTTCAACTCATTTTAATGCATCTTCCTTATGAGTTCAAATCTCAAATTTCAGTTTTTAGAAAACTCCATAATTTCATAGATAATAACAGAAATTCCACTACTTCAGATTCGCCATGTCACATGTGTCAATATTCAAAACCTTTGGATCTGCTAAAGGATTCCTATTGTTAGAAACACAAGGTCTGGTATTAAGTTCAGGCACATTTGAGTCCACCTTCTGGCTTGTTAACCAAAAACTCACCAGTGAGCAGAGCAGATTCCCTCATTTTCATTCTCTCCTCTTCTGTCCATTTTCTGTTGAACTGTATAAAACAGAGTGATGATGTGATGTATGATGTGATACTGTATGTTATATGATCAGTGATTGTTTCTCTGTGTAAATCACTGCTGATGTGTCAGTATGAATCACTGAGAGCTGATATTAATAACAGTAGAGACTCTGATGAGTTGAACTGATTTAAACTGATATTGTGTTTGAGAATCACAGCATCTTTTAAAGGCGTGTTTAATCAGCATTATGTAGATTATTAGTTTGTAGTTGTGGGACTTTAAACACAGTCTGACTGAGACAGAGTGCACAGATACACTACAGAGACTGTGCTGTGATCATCACACACAGTATTTTATACAGAACTGAATAAGAGCTATTTTACATCTTATACTTTTAGTCTTCATCATAAATCATTCATCAGTCATGACCTCATGGGAAGTGAGGAACAGATCCACAGAAACGAGGAGTTCAAATAGTTCCAGCACTGCAGCCGTCTGAGGATCATGATCACTTACAGAACACTGATCAGCATTAACACCATAGACTTTATGAAGAATAAACTCTGTTCACCGTTTACACACAGTAATGTTTATATTCATAGATTTATTACAATCATATTACAGTAGATTATTAAGGACATGTGCTCTATTTATAATAATGTACCCACCTGATAAACCCAGGCTTTCTCAAGTTTTGGAGACTCTGATTAAAGACAAAGAAAAACTTTTAAAATATTGTATGTAATAAGGAAAAATATTATATTACTGTTATTTATAGTAGGATATGTGTATAATGTTTTAAGTAACATTGAAAATATTTTTTTTCCAAAATTTTTAATAAAGAAGTTTGATGTAGTTTGGAAACAATGTCAAAGTTTCAGTATGCACTGTTCACTCTCCACTTCATACAGTACATATACAGACACTAAACTGAAATTACAGTTTTGAGTTTTTGTGATGTTACAAAAATCAACATATTTACACATAGCCATTTATTCAACCAACATCAGTTTAGACCCGCCCATTTACACGGAAGTTATAGAACAGAAGTCATTTACATATACCAGTCTTAAAGTCACAGTAACACAAATTGCTGTTTTTGATACCTAAAACCACATAAATCTTATAAGTGGACCTCAGGAGGAAAAATAAACACTAGAAGATGTAGGATATGGACCTTTAAAGGACTCTAGCCGCTGCTGTATTAACAGTTAGACTTTTAAACACTGTATAATAATAATTAGTTCCTCTTCCAGATCATGTTTATATCTGATATTCTAGAGTTTGAGAGTGAATGATGAACTTTAAAACTGAAAGTGTAAATTAAAGAGATAAATGAATCTATTTTAAAGTGGGAGATGTTCTGATCTGTATCTTCTGAGAAGTTAACCTGATCATCTCCTCAGTAAGTCTGACTTTCTGCTGCACTTCTCTGACTGTCTGTAACCTGTTTGTTCTGTCTTTACTTCATATTCCAGCTGAACAATTACTAATATTTCATTATCAGCTAATAAATATAAATGCTGATATAAACGTGACTCTGCTGCTAAAGTGCATGTAAGGAAATGATTCTAACACACATTACTGAGCATATTAATGATAATCAGTCTGAAACACTGAACTTCACTTTGTAATCTGTCAGTATCAGTGTGTGTGTGTGTGTGTGTGTGTGTGTGTGTGTGTTTACGTGTGTGTGTGTGTGTGAGGCTGTATGTAAATGAGGTAACAGTGTTAGTGTGTGTCAGTATCTCAGGCTGCTGTGAGCTCTACACTATAGGGATACATACAGTGCTGAAGTGTGTGTTAGTAAACTCTCTCTGCTGATGATGTTCAGCTGAACACTCTGAACACACAGTACAGATAAATACATTNCCCTCCAGACACTGTAAGACTAGCTGAACTCCTGCTGATGATGGATCATCTATATTATGAGAAATCTGCAGACTGAATAAGAGAAGCTGATTATTCAGCTCAGAGACTCAATACAAACAGGCAGATAGTGTGTGTGAGTGTGTCAGAAGCTGATGATGTACTGATGATGGAACACCTCAAATATCCCATCATCCCATAAGAACAGTGACATCACTCCCAACAGAGTCCAGACTGCTCTTATTTGTTGTGTCTTTTTCTCCTCAGTAAACTTCACTGTCTCTACATTTCTGCAGTGCAGTGGGATTGTGCACAGGAGCATTGTGGGAAGGAAGGAGGGAGATGGAGGTGATCAGGAAGTGATCATTCTGAGATCAGAGACTTTGTTGATGGTGTGAATATGAACTGAAATACAATATGATGTGTGTGTTTGACGTCTGTATCAGAGTGTAATGTATGTGATGAGTGTATAAATCAGTCGTTTACCAGCAGTGAAAGAATAAAGACAGTTATTTACTTACCGTCAGTTCTGTAGAATATAAACAGAAGGAAACACAAAGTCAGAGAAATATCCATGAGATACTTTTCTACAGTTAGAAACTAAATAAACAATCTTTTCAGCTCTTTATCTCCTTATCAGAAATCTCCTTTTCTCATCTGTACTGTAGTTTATCATCCTTCACTACTGCACTGTCACTCAATGCTCTCAGTACAACTCCATGAAGATGTTCAGCTACACGGTTAAACCTACAGCAGAACTCAACACTGACAGAAATTAATGGAAACACTTTATTACAAGCTTCTTTATCATCAGTAATAAATTAATTATTATCCTTTTTATAATAAATGAAGATGAGATGTTTTCCTGCAGTAGCTAATATCAGATACATTTACAGAATAAACAGACAGATTAACTGATATAGTATCTAAAATATTTACCAAAATGATAAAGTATTATTAACTAATATATAGTAGCAACGGAGAAGAGAACAAATACATTAAATACGTATTTAAGAAACTGAGCACATTTGAATTATGACACTGCGAGAGAAATTCAAGTTATTACTGTAGAAGTAGTTTTCAGAGTTATTGCTAAGCTGTGTATGATTAAGCAGTTTTTGCAAATCATAGGTCAATGTGCTCTCTATATGTGATTAAGTGTTCTGTACGACTCATGGTGTTCTGTTTTTCGGCCTTCTGGGGCCTTGTGACATACTGATACACAGGCTCTCCTCACAGTCTCCAGATAACCATATTCTCTTGTTTTCACCCGCACATTGGTGACCTTGCAGCTCCCAAACTTGGGGGTAGCTTCTTGC
>JAVGWN010001289.1:0-12601 GCA_034552555.1 Semaprochilodus insignis | reverse complement strand
AACATTCTGAACACGCTGCTAGCTGAAACCCAAAGAGCATTCTACCCCAAACAAATCATTCAGTGCAAACAAGCACACTGAGCACACGAACTATATCGGTAAAATTTAGGACAAAACTGAGAATTTCACACCATCACATTAACAGGTAGGCTTGGCCTTTTACGACCCAATTGAGGCTGTATGGAACAGTCCTTGCCCTGGAGAGGGTTAGACAGGCCAGTGTTTTGTATTAGTGTTTTGGCCCATCTACTGAAAACCAGTGGAATAAATGACCTCACAGTAACCTTGCAATCTACACAGGAATAATGTAAGTTGGTATGTTCATATTTGATGGCCATAAGTTCTGTTGTTTACCTCTGGTATAACCTAGATTAGTGGTTTCCAACTCCTGTCCTAAAGACCTACCTTCCTGCAGAGTCTAGTTCCAACCACAATTTGCCACACCTGCTCCAGCTATTTAAGTTCTTCCCAAGTCCCTGACTGGCTGAATCAGACGTATTAAGAGTTAAGTAAGAGGTGGGGCAGATCACTGGATACTGGCTGAAACTAAACTCCGTAAGAAAGTAGCTCAAGGGTTGGAGACCACTGACTTGGACCTGCATCTTGTGTGGGAAGTACAGGTACAGAATGTTTCCTAGATACGCATGTGCCCAAACAGAACTTTTGCTCGTTCTCAGCCTAATAGAAACAGAACGCAAACACAGTGCAAAGTCTATGTTCTAAAAAATAACAGTCAGCAAACGGACAAAGTTACTGGCTACCATCTTGCAATCGAACCAAGTTTCAGAGAGAGAGAGAGAGAGAGAGAGAGAGAGAGAGAGAGAGATCAATCCTCCGGAATTCAAGTATAAAAACGGCTTTTTTTTTTTTTTTTTTTTTTTTTTAAGGAAATCCTTTACCAGGAACCACATACTACAGGCAGAGAGAGGACGAGAGAACTGTTACCAAAAAAAAACACCAAAGGGAAACCAAGAAAGTGAAGAGTTAGAGTTACTGACTGCTGTTCATAAAACTGAAATACTCACTCAAACAACAACTGACTCAGTGTTAACATGCAAAAGGTGAAGAAAGAGAACAAAGAAGAGAATAATAAAGAAGAGAATAATAAAAAAAACAAAAAAAAAAAAACAAAAAAAACAAAAAACAAAAAAAAAAGTGCACCATCTATCAAAACAACCTCAAGAAGAAATCCTCAATGACTCTCCAGAAGATTTTCTGGTTGTTTTTTAAACCGATCTCTGTCAGAAGCCCTCATGAATGAAATTCACTTATTGTCTCATTCAGCTTTCACAGTCTTTGGGTCAGGGCTGCTAAATATTTGTTCTTCCCAGCTTTGGACAGAAGGAAAGAAAGGACCTTTCTTACAGAGGTCAGAGGCACATCACTCTTTCCTGGCCCTGAATTCTAGGATGTAGAATCTTCACTATTTGAAGAGTCATTTCTCTTTTCTGCTGATTATAACAGACAAAAAAACCAAAAACAAACAAAAAAAAAAAAACGTATCATAAGCTTGTAAAGGCTTTCAAAGGCTGTACCCTTAACTCTATCAAATGATGAGTTTTAAGCAAAAGTGCCTGTATTACAGAGCAGATAAACATCACAAACCTCTCATTAAACCAATAACTGAGAGCTTTATCAGACGCCCGAGGCCAGCATTAAATTTAACAACCTAAACTGATCAAAGGACATCCTCCCTAAGAAATGCAGGTTTGCCGTAGTGCCGATGTTTATAATCAACTCGCCGGATGGAGACTGTCGACACAGCTGTTTCATTCCCTTGCAGCAATATTTTGACACCAGGAGACTATACCCACCCTCCACTCAGCCGTCCAGCCTGGTCTCCAGTGTATGCGTCCCATTAAAAGAGACAGGGCTTCAGCTGTGCCAGTACAGTGCGTCACCTTGAATGAAACACAGCTTTCAGGACATTCACCATTTGTAGTGCTTCTCACATGTTCAGACTGAAAACTGGTAAGCGCATAGTTGTGGTCTTGAGGGAGGGATCATGCTTGGGAAAAGTATCCACATTCTGAGGATGATGGGAAAAATGTTTGTCGTCTTAGTACACTGACACAAAACAACCTCTAAACTTCTCAAACTTTGCTTTAAGTTTATTTTACAGCATGGAGAAAAGAAAAGACTACTTTACAAATAGCATTACACTTTAACACTTCAGTGCCTCACTTTCATAGCCAGAGACACGCAAACACAGAATTTCTGGTCTGAGCCGATAACCAGTATTTCATGGTAGCCTACCTACTGTTGCATTTCAAAAAAAGCTCACACTATAATTCATATATGAAGCCTAAAGAGGCCGAATCAATAGATTATTATCATTATTATTACAGATTAATTTTATTTTGCACAGTAGACACTGTTATCTAAAGACATTCGTAACATTAGAGGAACAAACCTTGAGTCTCGCCCAAACACCCAGGTGTGTGTGATGTGTTTGTGTACGCACTCTATTTAGTACAGCAGTCACATTACTAGTTGTATATGCAGTTAAGCCTTGGTCTTCAATCTGTGACCTTGAATTCAGTTTCTAGTCCTGGGTTTTATCATCGCTAGTAATTAAATTCCTGAAGTAACTGTCATACGGTCTCAGCAAACACAGTTCTGTACAGCACAAAGACAAGACTAGTATAACCACTGCTGAACTCTTTTCAGAGCTATACAGAGCCATTAAAACAGCAATGAGCAAAACAGGCCACACGTTACAGAAACTTTAATCATGAGAAGGAGGTTATTAGAGACAAGGGTTCCAGTGCTATGCTAAACAGAGAACATACACAAACACATTGCACACACACGGTTCTATGATGTTTTTTTTTCCTTTTTGATGATATACAGTACCATTTTATAATAAGGCAGTAAGCCACAAGAAGTTGTGCATTAAAGTTTCATTAGTTTTATTAAGTAAGCATTTGAGCAACCACACAGTAAAAAACACCACCAATTTGTAAAAAAGTAAGAAAGAGGAAATATGGATATTAAAATAGTTATCTTATTTTGCTGCTCAATCAAAGACAGATTTTATTTAGAAGTTTTCTGTGCTACCTGATGCAGTTAGCCCAAGCCAGAGCAGTGAACTCTTTGGAAGTATTGAGTTGCAGATCTCTGTATATTTATTGAGTAAAAATAGAAAGAAGAAGAATGATTGTGTAACTTATTAAATTGAAATAAGTTATGACTTTAGAAATAATTAATCATTTTCCTAAAAGCCTGTCTATATAATTGGCCCAAAGAAGCTCTGCTGTAGGCACACACATTCTGAAAGGGTTTAAACCATTGCAGAGGCAGTGCTGGTCTGCAGAGTTGGATGATTTGAACACGTTTGTTTGGTTAGACTGAGTAAAAAAAATATGTGAGAGTGAGTGCCTTGAACTTTTTGGCAAGTATGTTGTTCAACTGTGACCTGTTTTCTTTTGCTGGGTTGGTGGGGGGTTGAGGGAGGATGCAGGCGGTTCTTCGTTCCCTTGTCTCTTGCATCTCTCACAACAACAACACACCTCTGAATGGATTTACTCAACGCAAGACAGAGACAGACTGCAGAAGTGCTGGTTGGTTGCTCTCGATGAGTCATCCACATTTCTACTAACCCAGGAACACTGTGGGCGGAACACTGGGCTGGCCTACTGAAGTGTGTTTAGTTGATTGCAGTTGCATCAGATATACACATATATAATAAGAGGTGCTTTTATCTGTAAGGAAGCAAGTTCACATTTTGACAACAACAACAACAACAACAACAACAACAAAAATACTGAATATCAGCTCTGATTACCAATTGGTAGACCCCTAGTTAATGGGGTACATAACTGGTTCAACAACAGTCCACAGAAATCAAAACATCCAGCCTTTTAAAAGACATTAATTTTACATTAAACATGATAGCATAATGTCTTAGAGCATAGACAATAGTTCATTTAGTGCTACGAGTAAAACCCTGACAGTTAGATACTGTAATCCATCTTCAGCCATTAACATGTAACGTAAGCGGGTACTGCTAACATTAGCATTAGCAAGCCAATTTTTTACACTACACTATGTTGCTTATTTTGCAATATATTGCCTTGCTTATAGTTTCACGATATATTGAATCATTACCCCACACCGTAATACATATCGCATTGCCAAATTCTCGCCAACACACAGCCCTAATACACACCCTTCATCACCCCATCTCACCCACTTGGGTTTCAGACCAGTTGTAAAATATTCAGTTAACAGTTATTTCAGTTCATGTTTTGTTCATGGTAATGAGAGTGAGGTAGGTCAGATATCTTGCACTGTTTGCATCAAATTCTACAGATTGGTCAAATAAAATTGCAAACTGCTGGTGGGGAGTGGGAATGCAAAAACCTAATATATGCCCAAAAATGATGCAGAGAAACAGATGGAGTCTGTAATCTGTAACAACAAAGTACTTCTATATAAAATGGGCAATGAGTGTAGAAGCAAGGAGGTGTACTGAATGAAGTAGTGTGTATCGTCATGGCTGGATAGCTTAAAGAGTTCCACACAAGCCTAATGCATATAGTATGAATCTAAAATATATTTCAATAAAAAAAAGTCAGGTATCGTTTGTTTATATGAGCAGAAAAATCAGAATAATGTTCACAAGCGAGTTCTCTCTCTTTCCTGACGAAACCCTGCTCTTTCTGGATCTGTAAACAGAGACATCCCACCAACACAGGAGTAAAAATTCCTTCACCCATGAGAACATTAATGCAAAACATGCACACACTCTAAGCCTTCATAACATCTGTTTCCAGAGCAACAGAAAAGCACGGTGGGGGTAGGGGGGGTCTTGTTACCTCTAAAAGGCATTCTAAAAAGAAAAAAAACGAAAAAAAAAAAAAACATCCTAATGACCAGCCAAAGCCTGAAAAACCTTAAAGAAATTGCAAGATCACGCAATTAATATCACCTTAAATATTTTTATATTTTTTGGTGTGTTTTAAATTATTTTTACAATTTTTCTTTGGACCAATAGTAAAAAACACTGAAATCATCATCACTGGAGGTGGACAAAATATGATTTTCACCTTCGCACAATGATTTTTTTTCAGTATTTGTTGGACTAAATCCAGTTAAACGTAAATAATTTTGTTCTCTTTATAATGAAACATGCAGCTGCTCACTGTTTTATAAGCACTGATGATATACACAATACGTTCAGAAGAATACGCTGTATTGTGACATAATTTATCACAATAATGATGAGAGATGTGTCCAATATTGGATATCGAAGGGACAACGCTGATCCATTTACCAATTCAGATTGCAGTCCGCAGCTTGTGCTAGATCATAACCCCTGGTAATATAACATAACACGTCACTGATCCAGATTTCAACAGACAACCCAAAGGCTAAAGGGATTAGAAAGAAGTTGCTCAACTTCATTATACCCAATGACCAGCCACAATCTGCTGGCTTTCACAGCCTGTTGGAGCTTGTACAGCCCAGGTACAATTGGCCATCCAGATAATCTGCTATACCCCAAGTGTACATCTGAGCGCCATCACAGCTAGCGGCACGGTTAGATGTTCAAAGCCATGAGCTTCATAACTGGCCCCTCACTAATAATGACAGTCATACTGCCCAGCCCTAACAATCACTCAAACTGTTATTCCACTGACAGACAAAAAATCTTTTATATAGAATGTAATAAATACATAAAGAAGTAATTCAGTCCTACAAGATTGTAATTCCAAATCCTATTGCGACAATATATTAACCAAGCCTACAATAGTGGCTTGTAGCGATCCAGAAGACTAAAATGTTGCAGGGACAGTAGCAAGACAAGACCTTGGGAACTGCAGGCCAGCTAGGCTCATATTCTAACTGTAACACAGGCAGGAGTCACACAACATTCCATTAATATTCATTAATGTACTTAAGACACAGATACCTACGACACTAAACACCTGCATGTTTCATGTCTTTGATTGTACGGCACTATTGGGGCTTTTGGGCTTGTCTGAGCTCATCTAACCTTGGAAAAATAAAGTGCCACATTCAAAAGGTTCTGAAGCATGACATGTAAAGTGCACATGAAAGAATAAAACTGTCTACACAGCCAATGGACCCTCCCTCCAGAGTTTCTAGGAAATGCCTCAAATTTGCAAGGTGATGTCATAAAAGGGCTCACAACGGCACTCGGCACCATGCAATGATGAGAAGTTGCGTCAAAGGGAGTGAGGTAAGGCTCGTATCTGCCTGCCAAGTATGAGGGAATGCAAAAAACAAATCAGGAGCTGCCTGGAAACAAACTTCTGAGAGCTTTTTGTTTCAACCGAGAGGGAAAAAAGACAAAGAAGGTTCATCTTCTGGACAAACTGGACCCAAACAGATCCCAAGCCCTCACTACAACCACCATTCACAATCTTAATGCTTATTTAAAGTAACTTGAAGAGTATTTAATAGTTAGTTCGATTTTAAAGGGGCCTCCTGATTGGAGAATGAAATCATTCAGTGTCTTGTGACCAAGTCATCATGTCCTTTGGAAGCTGGATGTTCGGCCTGTAGCTAGACTGAGCATGCAAGGCTATCTCCTCTCTCTTCTGGTTTGTGTCAGGCTAATGAGAGCTCCTTTAACTGCTCTGAAGCCCAGCAAATGGAACTCAAGAGAGATTTACAACACCATGCAAAAGGCTACGAAATCCACCCCCTGCTCTGGCCAGTAAATATGGCTTACATGTGCACATTTTTTCAGTCTCTCTCTCAGTGAATTGAGAGTTCAGACACTGCACAGCAAAAGAAGGCAGAGACCTCAAGTATGGCCACATTTCTAGAAGCCATCTGAGGATGAACTCGAGCCAGGGCAAGCGATAACAGTGTTTGGGATAAGATGTTCCACAAAAGTTTGAGATTCATTTTTCACCCCCACCCAAGCCTATTATTTCCTTTGCCCGACAATAAATTGCATGTAATCACTCAGGTTAGGTTATCTAAGCGCTAATCCACAGCCATACTAACACACATTCTTCTGTGTGTCGTTTTTCATCCCTGCATTTCTCCCATAAAATCCCATTCATTTTTCACCCAAACCCTATTTTTCCCATTGCCAGACAGACAATAAACTGCATGTACTAACACTGGCCAGGTCATCAAGCTCGAATCCACAGCCATATTGACCAGCACTCCTTCATTCCTCCTATAGACTCCCATTCATTTTCAGCAACACCTAGCAACCACTTTGCTAACCCCCAAAACTTCAGTACACACGCCGTACACCATGCCAACTCCCAGCAACACATGAGCAACCAACCTTTATACCATTGCAACCACCTAGCAACATGTTAGCAACCACCTAGCAACAAGTTTACTCATTGTTTTCTTCAGGAAAAGCACATAGTTACTATCAGTTATTTTTTTTTAAATCATTTTTTCCCATCTTTTCAGTAAAAAGCCCTGATTTGAGATGTTTTTCCTTTTACATACACACTCAGGACTCAAACAACAAAAAATGTACTGCAGTTCCTACTGCCATTTAGCCTGGATAACTGTTTATACCACTGCATGCCTGCAACCCAGCCTAATATTTGTCCTTTACCCTGACAGAAAGAAATATGAGCTAATATAAAAACCAACACTGTTACTAAACACCAGTAGTTTTCTTAGTTGAAGGAGAAATGAATGATATTGACATGAGCCTTCATGCTGGCTTTGTAAAAATATATTAAACTATAAAAAACAGTCTTCTGTGGTTTGCTGTTTCTAATGGAGGAGCACTACAATCTTTCTATCCTATACATGGGAGCATTTAGCCATTGAAAATCATCATACCACCATAATTACCCCTTATCAACATTTTAATGCTCTGAATATACAGACTTTTATCTCTCATAAGAGTTTCCAACATTAGTATAACAAGCATCTACTTCTAAAATGAGAAACGTGCAGGGCTGTGGAGATACCTACATGAGCTCATCGCCATCACCACCACATTTTTTGTTTGCATGTCCAGGTTGTAACATCTGCTGAGATATCTCATTCTGAAAGCCTGAGCGTCTTTCTCCGAGTACAATTTAGGTGACGTTATCTACCGTGGCTTTCTGTGGTCTCTGTGTGGCTTTGATTTAACATTTAACCGAATGCCAGAGTCTCATTGCTCCAGACTGGAGAATCTAAACTGTAGTTANCGTTATCTACCGTGGCTTTCTGTGGTCTCTGTGTGGCTTTGATTTAACATTTAACCGAATGCCAGAGTCTCATTGCTCCAGACTGGAGAATCTAAACTGTAGTTAACATATCCTTGGTATACTTATCATGATGACTAAAAAGCATTCAGACTCCCAGGTGCTAGCCTACACCAACAACCAAAGTCTTCTACCCTTTTACTCTGAATTGCAGTTTTGGATTCAGGTCACAGCCCTTTAAGCTTACTGAGAAATTTGATACCAGCTCATACGTACATACTAAATATAATGGCACAGTGTCAGGAATTAGAAAGAAAACCCACATTTAGATCCACTGGGGCTTAAAGTTCTTATTTTATCTTAATTTAGCCATTTTATCGTATCTTACAGCACCTCATCTCCTGCTAGAACATCCTAAACTTCACAGTCAAGTCAAATTTCCAATTATGTCTGATGAGTTATCAAGCAAATGGCCATGAAGACGCAGCTGAAAAATGAGCACACAATCTAAACTTTAAAAACTGTAAGTTAGAGCTGCTGTTACTAGTGGAAAAGGTCAACTAAATTTTATGTGCATTAACTTGAAGAATTCAGCATAGAAGGACTGCACACTCTGCTTAGGTTAGGTAACAAGGGGGCGGTGGAGTGGTGGTGGGTCTCATGAAAAGAAAACATGTCAAGTGGTACAATATTACTAAGGTGTTGTTCCATCCCATGAATATATGATCTCTGTTGCAACAACAGGACAAGAAGGCTTTAAAAAGCTTAAGTTGAAAAACCATTAACTTAAGATACCAGTGGTCCAGTTGTAACCACTTCTTTTATATGACTTTTATTTGACATGTTTAAGGAAAACCTTGCATTTTATATCATCATCATGGTTTATTTTAATACAGTGCTTGTAACATATTACATTTACCCCACTTAATCAAAAATACTGAAATATGTATTGTTAATATTCAGCCTAAAAATACAGAGAAATGATTTTTGGTCCTTATCACCAGGCCCTAGGTGGAACTAATACATAAAATCTGTTTCTATTCAACAACCCCAGTATATCAAATATATATACGAACAGTGACAGCTGAGCTACAGCCTAAGATAGCGGGGACCCGTAATATTAGGCATACGACAACCACCAGATGATATTGATTCCTGCTTCTCAAGGCCCCAGTTCTCAGGAAGCCCTACATTCTGCCAAGGTTTTTTGGGGGAAGAATATTACATCACATAGCATAAGCTCAAGCAGCCTAATAAGAACTGCTGGTTTTTAATTTCCTCTTACTCTTTACTGCTGTAACACTAATATTCTGGTTACATGTCTGCCTGTGCGTGCAGACCTACAGGCTGAGGTCAGAGTATCAGGCAGAACTAAATCAGCTTCCTGTAGAATACACGTGACCCCTTCACTTACAGAACACTGGACCCACATTGAACAAACTTAATGCTGAGTATACAGACAGATCTCATATTCAATGCTTTCCGAGACTGAAAAGCCTGTGATAGTGGCCCAGGCACACCATGGTCTCGGAGTATCTCATACTGAAGGTACACTGTGGGGAGTACATGGTTGTAAACATTCCCCAAGTCCACAAAACCCATGTAGACTGTGTTGGTAAACTCCCATGCCCCCTGAACAATCCACCCAAGGGTGAAAAGCTGGTCTATTGTTTTACAGACACAAGGGAACCTGTAGCCGCAGCTCAAGGTGTGATACTCCGATTAGTGGTACACTCTCTGGTCAGCTTTCTTACCACCACCAGGAAATGGGGGTCCCTCTGGTCCTGACTCCTATGAGGGAGGCGTGTCTCTCACGTTTAGGAGTTGCTCAATGTGCTCATTAGCTCAATATCCCTCACTGCACTGATACACCATCCTGAACCTAGCAGGTTATGGACCCACATAGTGCCCCCACATGAGCCTGCCCGCCGCCCGAAAATACATATGGGTATTCATTACATAACAGATTTTTATTTTCTAAATGTGAATATTAAATTACTGAATATAATTTTAGAATATTAAATTTATAGAAATCTGACCAGCATTTTATAAATGCTAATAATGTCTGTGTTTTGAACACCAGCATACATTTTTATTTGCCAAAAGACTAAAGGGAAAAGGGGTAACTATACTGAACGAACACTTTCCATTTACACGAACAATCCATGTGGTCAATTCTGGCTTCGGCCACTTTCATTCTTAAAGAGTTAAACGTGTTGTGTTCTGAAGTTGAAGTGACAGTTCACCAAACTCAACCCTGTTCTGCGGTATCTGATCTGAGCAGAGCTACCGATAGCTTATTAAGCAGGCCAAACGTGCCCCACAGCACAGGCTTGGTTCCAGCTAACTGATGCTAAGCTGACACCCATTTAGAGGATGTGCGAAAGCGCACGTGATGTGAGAGTGGAACCTGGAACGGAATATGTTCTGTGGTGTGTTAAGCTCTTTGCCTGCCTAGTTTTTTTTTTCCTGGCTCTGATTTTTCCCCTCTTTGCATCAGCGCCACCCACTGGTGGCACTGCCAGTAAGTGACCGACTAAACTATAAACAGGTGAAATATGTTTGTGTCCGTACAGAAATGAAGCAGGAATTAGACACGTCATCAATTTGTGATACGTCATCATTTTTACCTTAGCGTTACAGCACTCAACCTTATATGACTACTATGAACAAAATAGTACCATCAGCTCAGCATTTTCCCATCTCCACTTTTAAATGGAATTAAACTGTTCCTGATTTTTAATCAAGCTGGCCGACGCACTGAAAACTAATACTTAAGGTGTTTTACAGATGTCATATGAAAATCAATCTACATCAAAGTGCTGTTAGGAAGGCTCACACCATCTGGCATGAGTTAAATGTTAATAATAGGCATTTTAAAATTAATTTTGCTCAAAGCTAAACTTTCAAACTCGCCTTTTAATATATATTATTAACATGGTAAATTCTAGACGGCCAAGCTCAAGTAATTTAAAGAGTTTCATGATCTCACTTCCAGAATAGTGTAAACCGATTTGCATTGCCACCCTCTTGTGGATGAAATAGAGGACCAAAGTGGATATTCTGAACACCTTAGCTGAATCTAGAAAGTTTTGTTACTGCTCCTGTAATCGCTCTCCCTTCCTACTGCTCCTCTCCTACCCTAACAGAATGCAAAGACGTTTGGGTAGGGGAAAGGAGAACAAAGAGAATTAGCTGAAATCAGGGAAATGGGGCAGCTGTTCCCCTTCAATGCCATTAAACCTGATGTTGACTGTTGATGAACTGAGCCCATCTCAACGTTCGCTTAAAAGCCCACCCCTAAAACTCCTGCATCTAATCACAGCTGTCAGGAGGTAACAGATTTACATGTGTGAGTTTTTGTGCACTTATATCATTTTAAAACTACAAAAACACACGACAAAGACTATATAAACACAGAACACAGGACGTAAAGTGTAATCGGATTGCTCCATGTTTGTCGTCTTAGGGATACACATACATTAGCGTAACATTTTTAAAGGACTACCAGGTAGAACACACTCGTGTATCCTCAGTTTGAAGCCACTTTGGTGGGCATTTGAAGCACCTTCTCTGGGCTCCTATAGAATTTGGACAGCCAGGAATATGGCAATACAACATCAGCATCAACTTTCAGGGTTCCTAGATGGAGCCATTGTCTACCTAATTCTCAGGTAGACTATATGCAGCTGTTTTCTTTACGTATTAGTGCTCTGTGACCTGAAGCCCCATCCCTGGTTTCTCTCACACTCACTCACACTCACTCACTCCTATTAGCCATGCCATGACCAAATATCACACTGTAGTATTTTTCTTTGTAGTCACGTCTTTAAACACCTGGTCAGTTTTTTTACAGATATAAACGAATTCCGCTTTCAACGTACTTGAACGTAACAACAAAAGTCACCATGTTTCCTTTAGCCAATGAGACTCCAACAACACAGATGTGTTAAAAGAAGCCAACAAGCTACAGAACAATGTTGTTATTAATGTATACACTTTCACGCTACATGTGTTGTCAGTTTTCATAATAGTATTTTTGGGATCTACTAGAATTGATTTACATGCTTTAATTTTCCCCCAAACCCTGCCCTTCAAAGGCATGCAATGTGTTTAAATCTGATTAAGTTTTAGCAACTCCTCTGATGTTTTTTTAAAGCTACTTTGAGAAGGAAAAGACCTAGGAATGGCAACCTTGACTGCACAGGAAAACACAGAACTCTAGCTAAGAAGTCTCTGACCAAAGAACAACATGCCTGAACTTGCTATTAAAAGCCATCCTAGCTGCGCAGTATGATTCCATACCATCCGGAAATCACTAATACTGCATATTACAGATAAAGTAAGCAAATTATTCAGACATTTAGGCATCAAGCACCACATAGCAAAAAAAAAAAAAAAAAATCATCTGTAGCAAAATTCTGGAGCTACAGATGATTTTTTGCGTATATGTG
>JAVGWN010001288.1:0-12601 GCA_034552555.1 Semaprochilodus insignis | reverse complement strand
CCATGAGAGATACATCCAGGCTCTAATCCATGTATCTGGAAACGTTTTGGAAATTTTTTTTTTTTGGAAATGGAAAAATGAGCGTTTACATACCCATCACCCTTTTTCATCAGTTTGATATCTGGAGGTCTGTATATGAAACACAGGCAGAATTTTTGTTCACAACCGCAACAATATTAATCCTTTATCAGTGTATTTACTAGGCAGATAAACAGAGTCAGTAAACCACACTACCTCTCCTCCTTTCTCAGCCAGAGGGGTGACTTTGAAATCTGGACCTCAAAATATTTTGAGGCTTTGTAGCAGAAATTGCTACAAAAACACTGAAATGAAGGAAAAAACACACACTGTCATTTTACAAAAGGGTTTGGAGCAATTGGTAACATTAGAGGTAATAATCTTAATTCTTCTCTCCAAATGTTTCAGTACCTTACGTTCTGTGATGTCATACACCTTATTGGTCTTGGTGGAAATTTTGAACTGTTGAGCAGGAATCTGAAATACACCCAAGAGACATTAGCATGACAGCCATAGAACCTAAACTTACAGCAATCTTCAAATAATTATTAATAGTATGTACATAAAATATCCAGGGCTGGCCAATATATTGAAAACATCAGTATCCTGTGACGCTGGCACACGGCAATACAGTAATCCAGTTTTTATCCATACATTTGGTGAAAAAATAAGCTTATATTACTTATACGTACATATACCATGTGTAACAATGCTGAACACTGTGATGCTCTTGTTGCCAAAAGATTTNACCTCCAAAGTTCAGTCTTAGAAGTTGGTTTAGCCTTTTCTGCTTCTCACCATCCAAATAACCCCAGTTAAAAATTCCGACACATCAGTCCAGTTCCAGTGTTCTAGGGTGTTCCCCCCGCCCTGGATTTTATCGGCATCACCCAGCAGCAAGTGCTTCGATCATTTTGTGAAAATGTAAAAACAGCTTCTTACTTTGGTCAGCTTGTTCGCACAAACAGGATATCCACACGTTTTCACAATAAACCGCTCCTCCACCGCATCTTTGTAGTTGGCTGGGGTGATCATTCGAGCCTGAAACAGACAGATACAAGACAGTAAGTAAGCAAAAAGGGAACATCAGAGTTGAACGATGTGAACAAAATGCCTGCAGGGGAAATTAGACTGTGATATATATTAATACATTGGTCAACCAATAAAGCGAAATGATTTTTGTCAGGTTCCAATCCAGGTTTTGATTTTGGTGGAAATGCACCGAATGGTTCAAAATTAGGTACGTGAACTGGAACGGAATTCAGTCCACGTTGGTGGAAAGGGGCTAACAAAAAGCTAATCCATGAAATCCATAATAATGTGACTCGGCTGTTAACAAACTGCACCAAGTCGTGTGTATATGTATGTATATACGTATGTGTGTATATATACGTATATACATATATGTATGTATGTATGCATGTATGTATGTACGTATGTATGTATGCATGTGTATATGTATGTATATATGTATGTATGTATGTACTGAGCAATTTGAGCGTGCCTCCTTACACAGTCTATAAGGAACTCCTCTGTCACACTGTCGTCCAGGAGTCTCTCCACCACCTGAAGAGCCCTTCGCTCCAACTCCAACTTCTCCCTCAGCGCCTCCTTTAAAACCTCCCGCCTGTGAGTGAAAGGTAAAAATGGAGCCTTTTGAACTGAAAACAATGTAAACATAACTATAAACAAGATCAAGACGTCTAATTTACTCACAGTGCAAACAGACACTTCAGGCCAGACTGACACAAATGAAGCCCGGCTTTACACTAAAACGCACCGGCAGTGATGAATCACCACTGAAAATCCTAGACTGAGTTTCTGCCTAATCTAGGTCAGGGACACTGACCCTATCACTTACAGAAAAAGACCTATACTGTGTGTGTGTGTGTGTGTGTGTGTTCTTGTGTATATCCACATTATATAACAATAATGATAATAATGACAGCAATAATAGTAGTAGCAATTATATTTCTACAGTGCTGTTTAATACTGCAGCATTCTGCTGTAAACTACAATACTGAGTGAACTACAGGGAAACTCCACCAAATTTTCAAACTAATCAGATTTAATTAAACAGTCGTTCAGAGTGGTTCGGTGTGAAATGCTCCATTCTAGGAGAACACATCAGAATTATTCACAGTGGTGCTGATAGGAACCAGACGCCCACCTATAAAAACTCCCTCACAGAAAACTACCACATGAAGCGGTTAAACATCCACTGCTCGATGCCTGACACATTCTGACCATACTATTTTGGCTTAAACTGTATTTAATAGATTTATTTAGTGATTTCGACTAAATACTTATTTGAACTGGTGGAGGGGTACATACGGGGGCTTGTGAGGAAAAATAGTCCGCAAACTTATGTTTTCAGATTTATGACTATTTTGCCATCATCAACATCACATACAGAAACTCTGAAGACACGTGTAGGTGAACTGGTGGGTTTGGATAGTAACTAAAACGTCTACTTCGGTAGCAAGAGGATGGCGGACCACCGTTGGCCTACTAACGGCAAAGCTGGCGGTCCACTACTGTTTTGCTCAGCGGTTTTGGGCTGTCCCACCAGCGGTTAAGCAGAGTCTTAGACAAATTGCCACTTTTCATCGCTTGTTTTCCTCTCACAGTTCCATTTATTTGTATTTTCTTCTTTCTGATGTTCGTTAAATTTGTGTTGTGTGTGTGTGTGTGTGTATATATATATATATATATATATATATATAGTCTCTATTTTTATCCTGCAAGTCATTTCTAATATATGTCTTACTTTATTTTCCAAAATAAAAGTCTGTGTGAATTTTGAATCAGTTTAAGGAGGTTAACAACTACTTCGATCTTGTGTTGAGGATATTTATCTGGGTGGACCAACAGTGGCTAACAGTCAGTGGGGTGCCGACCTGATGGAGCCAGCAGACCCATATATGCTCGCTATCTGGCTATATGTGTGTTGTAGACCCCTGGTTCACATCCCAACCACTGTAAAGGACATCTGAGTCTCTACAATCAACCATTTCACACCAAACCCACTCTGAATGACTCCGTCTACATCTCACCCACTGAATTATTACCGAATAACACACATTCTGAGAACTGGGTGGAATTCCCCTGTGTAGCACTGCTACAGCTACAGAAGATTTATCAGACATGTCTCCAGACACACAGACACTTTCTGAAGTGAAGGTCTGACCTCCTGGCCTCCTCGGCAGCTGTCCTGACCTGAGGTGCTTTCTCTCCTGCAACAGACATGAAAAGGTAATAAAGAGTGATTTTAGTTCAGACAGGAGAATGAAGCACACTGCTGCTGAGAGAGAGAGAGTGAAAGTAGCAAGTCACCATAGTCACCCAGTGTAGCATGGCTAAGCTAAGTTAGCTAGCTGGGCAATACCTGGCTTAAAGGGTCATTAAGGATGACGTCCACATACAGTAACTAGTTTTTAGCTTCATAAGAAGTTCCGACTTGCCTTTCTTAGTCTTTTTAGAAGAACGAGCATTCTTCCTCTCGCCGGGGTCCATGCTTTCTACCTTCAAAACAAATCCCTCTGGCTGCGTCTCAAATCCATCTTCCCTAAGTAGTGAGCTAGGTAGTGCGCTAACCGGGTTATCGTACACTGTATGTCATGTAGTTCACTGGAACTGAAACTGCAGTACTATGTACTACATACAGCTGTTTTCTGGGCTTTCTCTCTTTGTGGAACTAATCGGTTTCAGTTACAAAAGAGCCGTCAGGTTTATCAGCATGGTCAAAATAATTTAAGAATTTATTTGTTTACAGTTTTAAATGGTAGCAGCAAAGAGGGGATCCATTTTTTTATTTTTAAAAGAAACTAAATCCTAAATCTATTATTTTGTATTATTCAGTAAATTGTTATGTCATATTTTTGAGAAGCTAGGTCGTCATTATGAGATATCTCATTATTTGAGATGCCAAGTCATTATTTTGAGATATCTCATGACTTTGAGATGCTAAGTCATTATTTTGAGATATCTCATGACTTTGAGATGCTAAATAATTATTTTGAGATATCTCATTATTTGGAGATATTTCATTATTTTGACATGTTAAGTCATTATTATGAGATATCTCATTACTTTCAGATGCCACGTTATTATTTTGAGATATCTCATCCTTTTAAGACATCTCATTACTTTGAGATGCTAAGTCATTATTATGAGATATCTCATTACTTTGAGATGCTAAGTCATTATTACGAGATATCTCATTATATTGAGATGCTAAGTCATTATTATGAGATATCTCATTATATTGAGATGCTATGTCATTATTTTGAGTATTTATATCTATTTGCATTTTCCTCTCAAAATTATAAACCTTAAAATAATAATGACTTTTTTTTGACTATTTTTTGATAATGACTTCTTTTTCTGAAAAAAAAGATAATATCTCAAGTGAATGCTGTCATGATTTCAAGATAATAGTCATTATTTTTCTGTATTTATATTTTTTTTTACATTTTGAGCTCAAAAGCATAAGGCTTAATAAACTCAAAATAATGACATGACTCTTAATACTGAAAAAAATAATATTAGGTGCCTTTTTTTTTTTTTACATGGCTTCAAAGGTCTTCATCTCAGATTTGGTGTGTTCTTTGTTGAGAGTCCGAGTCGCTTTCGCTCCCTCTTTAGAGAGCACCGCTTGTTTACTATGTGGGGAACTAGCGCTCGATTTGAGACACAGCCATCATTCCGTCACAGCGCTACGGCAAGGGCGAAGCGACAAGCGGGGTCCGAACCGCGTTGTCTCGAATGACAAGAGGCGTGTAGCTAACCAGCCGACACTGAAGCTGGTCTAATGTTTCCAGCTTTTGAGTAGCTTCCGTGCCAAAGTAAGCTCTCTCTGCATTTTCGTGTTTTCATTTGTTGTTTACCAGAACAGCTTTCGAGAGCGTGTTAGAGCTTTTTGGGCGCAAACTGTGAGGACCAGTTTGCTACGTAGCCAGTTAGCATAGCTAAGGACTCGTCTGCAGGCAGAAAGCGAGTCGGTAAAACTCTGAAATTCACTTCGCATGAAGGAATAAGAGTGCAAACTCGTTTATGCCGCGGGTCGGCTGAGCTGTGGATGCAGTGGACATAAACCCTCACATAAAGCTGGTGAGTGATGGTGCTTATGGTCAGTTCCCTCGTTTCAGATCTAAATCAAGTGCAATTAATTCAAGTTTGTTTGTTTTGCATGACGATGAGCCGCGCCAGGGCTTACCCGCTGTGTTCTCTGCAGGCAGACTGCGTGACAGAGGAGGAGGATGCAGTAGAAATGGCTCTAGAGCAGTTCAGTGATGTCGTCCAGAGATGTGTAAGACCTAAAGCTCAGCAGGACTCATGGTCATCATGTCCATCACCATCACTATGGATACCTAAAGAGTTTTGTTTTCTGTTATGTGGGTTTTTTATGCGAGTCATATGAGTTTTAATTAGAAAAATAATAATAATATAAAACATGAAAAAATATGACATGAGTATTTAATTAAATTGCATCTTTCCAAACAGGCAGGAAAACAAAAACATGTAATAACTTATATTATATAATATTCTACAGTAAACAAAAGTATAGTCACCATGTTAATACTTTCATCTAACACTTGGACCTGGATTAAAAACCAGTGGTTTTGGCGAATCTACGTTCGGATCGGGACTTTCCTAATCCTTTAGTAGGATGGACATGTCCATCAAAAAATTGCTGCTGTAAATGATGATGATATCATATAGGATATCATATAGGAACTACTTTTCCTTCCGCCTTGGTCTTTGGCTCCCACAAAAAGCTGGCGTGGATCAGACACAACAGTGCTGCTGGACACCTCAGTGTCACGGCTGGACTGAGAATCGTTTACCAACCAAAACTGTCCAGCCAACGGTGTCCTGTGGGCAGCGTCCTGTGGGCTGCGTCCTGTGGGCTGCGTCCTGTGGGCTGCGTCCTGTGACCACTGATGAAGGACTAGAGGATGACCAACACTGCACTGTGCAGCAGCAGATGAGCTCTCGCCTCTGACTGTACATCTACTAGGTGGACCAGCAAGGTAGGAGTGCCCACAGGACGCTGTTGGATGGATAGCACTGAGGTGTCCAGCAGCACCACATCAGGGTCACTGCGGTGCTGAGAATGACCCACCACCCACATAATACCTGCTCTGTGGTGGTCCTGTGGGGGTCCTGACCATTGAAGAGCAGGGTAATAAAGTATATGGAGTAACAGATGGACTACAGTCTGTAACTAGAACTATATGGTGTGTCTGTAGGGTCAGTGGAGCTGATAAAATGGACAGTGAGTGTAGATAGGAGGAGGTGTACCTGACAGTGAGTGTAGATAGGAGGAGGTGTACCTGATGAAGTGGGCGGTGCGTGTATGAATCTGTCATGAGTAATGAATCAGTTTATGATTCCGCTTCTTTTCAGCAAGCCGTCCGGGATGAAAACTTCTCCACAGCCGACTTTGACTTGTTCCAGGCGGCGGGGAAGGCCTGCATCGAGCAAGGCCACAGTGCCCAAGTGCTGAGTATCGTCGTCGATGAGAAGAATAAGGTGTGTAAGGTGTTCAGAGATCTTGCATGTGAGATGAGCGCGCAGGTCAAATTCAAGAGGCTTTCTTTGATCTCCCCCTGGATCTTCACAGAACATTGTGAGATGCATGGGATGGAACCTCTTGGAGCCTCTGGTGAAGGTTCTCCTGACGAAGGAAGACAAGAGCCGTCCACACTGCCATGCCATCCTCACCCACTTAATAGAGGTTTGTTTGCAGTGTTTCAGTTAAGGTCGAGTTTCCTTCACGTACCTGGTCATAACAGACGTACCTGTAGCAGCGTAATCAGGATACCAAAAAAACAGGTGGATTTCAGATTTGATATAAAATAGGATAATTACATCAAAACAGCTACAAAGCGCTCCTGATTAGCGTGCTCGTGTCTGCTGGCATCTCTATGGGGCTTGTTACATCGGTGCCAAGGTAACAGGGGTCTGTGTTCTTTTTGCCGTGTTGGCTTATTAATTAAAGGTGCAGTAAGCGATTTTAATCCGTTACACTTTTTTGTCAAATTCAGTGAATATCTCCTCATGGGCCGCTAACTGTCCGTTCTGTGTGCGCAGGGAAATAATTCGATTGGTTGGTGCACAGCCCTGACTCTGTAAATAAGAAACAAAGTGGCTCGGACAGAGCTTCACAACACCCGTCCAGCCAATCGGTGGCCAAAAAAATTAAAAAATCAAGTAAAAAAAAAAATTTAAATATAAATAAATAAATCTATTTATGTGTGAATATATAAAACAAAGCAGCTTTACAGAGCAATCCCGGTCCAAGCCCCCAATGAGCAAGCCAAATGCAACAGTGGCAAGGAAAAACTCCCTCAAGGGAGAGGAACCAAGACTCAAAGGGGGAACCCATCCTCTTCAGGTCGACCCCGGATAGCAACAAACACAAGCCAAAAGGATCAGAGTTCATGATAATAGGCAATGAACAGGAGACGTGTTGAGTGTTTTTGAGGCAGGGGAAGTAATGACAGGTTTGTCTGATTAAGCAGCAGGATCGTTGAATTAAACAGCATGATTATCGAATGGCGTGTAATGATCGCTCTCTCTGATGTGTCAGGCCTGCAGCCCAAAAGAGCTTGTGGTGGGCCTTCTGGAGCAGATGGAAGAAGCAGACTCTGATGCCATTCCTGAGACCATCATCCTCCTGCTGAAGCCCTTGCAGATAGGTGAGCGTAGCCTCTTATGTCTTTTCTGGTCTTACTGTATTCAGATCATCAACCTTAGGACAGTTTCCTAGACACTGTGTCAGTGTTTCCCGACCCTGGTCCAGAAGGCACCCTGCCCTGCACACCTAATTCAAATCATCAGCTTGTTAACAAGCCTTTTCAGAGCTGGGGCCGGTGTTAAAGCATGGGATCCACTAAGATGCACAGTGCAGGGTGCCTCCAGGACCAGGGTGAGTTAATGAACTATGTACAGAAACAACCATCCTTTGCTAGTGACACTGACATGGTGGTGGTGGTGGTGTTAGTGTGTGTTGTGCTGGTGTGAGTGGATCAGAAACAGCAGTGCTGCTGGACACCTCAGTGTCAACTGCTGCACTGAGTATCGTCCACCAGCCGAAACTGTCGAGCCAATGGCGTCCTGTGGGCTGCGTCCTGTGGGCTGCGTCCTGTGACCACTGATAAAGGACTAGAGGAAGACCAACACTGCACTGTGCAGTAGCAGATGAGCTATCGTCTCTGACTGTACATCTACAAGGTGGACCAGCAAGGTAGGAGTGTCTAATAGAGTGGACAGTGAGTGGACACAGTGTTTAAACACTCCAGCAGCAGCACTGCTGTGTCTGATCCACTCACACCAGCACAACACACACTAACCCACCACCACCACCACCACGTCAGTGTCACTGCAGTGCTGAGAATGACCCACCACCCACATAATAGCTGCTCTGTGGTGGTCCTGTGGGGGTCCTGACCATTGAAGAACAGGGTAATAAAGTATCCAGAGAAACAGATGGACTACAGTCTGTAAGTGGAGCTGAGTGTAGATACAAGAATGTGGTTTTAGTGTTGTGACTCATCTGAATCTTCATTGTTCATCATGAAATATCTGAATAATAAGCCTAATAAGTCTTGCGGAATGTTGTCCCTTCGTTACAGTGTTGCTGAAGCTGGGAAAGAAGAAGGCCTCCTCGGTGGGCATGGCTCTGTCCACCGTCCTCAGCCAGATGGCCCAGCTGCCGGTGCCCCTGAGTAAAGAGCAGGAGGAAGATGACGTGTTTGGTTTGTGTCGCTGCTGCACTGCGCTGCTTGACTTCATCAGGCCCTTCGTGGAGGAGGTCAAGGAGAACGTTAAACATAGCCGTGGCTACTCGAGGGACAACGAGCTGAAGGGGGAGATACTGAAATTGTAAGTTCCCTTTACCACCAGATATGTGCATTTTGGTGTTTCGCCTGCTCTAGCACACCTGATCTAGCTAATCATGTAGGTACTAAACTCATCCTGAGTTAATGTGGCAGTGCACAGCCCTGCTTGAGCTTCTCCCAAAGGAGGTTGTGTCTAATGCAGCATGTTATCGGTTTCATGGTACAGCACGGTTAAATTGCTGATGGTTAGTATTACTGTTTCAAATACGAATTATCATTAAAACCTTGGATGATTACTGTGATTCAAAAACTTGAAAACGTTAAATACTGTCCAGTATCAAGTTCGACTGCAAAAGGGGGCAACACTTACGACTCATCTTCCTGACCACGCATCTCCCTACATGAAACTCTAAGTAGGATGTTTCAGTAGTTTAAACCACCCGATTCCAAACGCTAACTTCAGCTACGACGCTATAGTCAGCTATTTCCCATTCCACCTTAAATAGCGGCAGCAGCTGTGTTCTGGCACCTGAGGCATTATATTAACTGCTGTGCCATTTAAGGTGGAACAGGAAAATCCAACATTAAGCTGACAAATGTCCTTATCAGAAAGAATCACCAGCATTAAAATCATTGGAATGAAAGGGTTCCTCTAAAGAAGCGAGACAAGGTCATAGTCCATAATCCGGCTGTTATAAATTCACAGAAAAATAGGGCTCTGTCTCAGGCTAGCACTCGGCCTGCAGGGTAAACCATAGACTGTATATATTTATGTTTGTGTGTGTGTGTGTGTGTGTGTGTGTGTGTGTGTGTGTGTCCACACGCACTATATTGCCAAAAGTATTCGCTCGCCTGCCTTCACACACATATGAACTTGAGTGACGTCCCATTCTTAATCCATAGGGTTTAATGTGATTCCCACCCTTTACAGCTATAACAGCTTCAACTCTTCTGGGAAGGCTTTCCACAAGGTTTAGGTATGAGGTCAGTGTCTTACATTTGTGAGGTCAGACGCTGATGTTGGGCGAGAAGGCCTGGCTCGCAGTCTCCGCTCTAATTCATCCCAAAGGTGTGAGGCACAGTCAGGACTCTGGGCAGGCCAGTCAAGTTCTTCCACACCAAACTCGCTCATCCATGTCTTTATGGATCTTGCTTTGTGCACTGGTGTGCAGTCAGGTTGGAACAGGAAGGGGCCGTCCCCAAACTGTTCCCACAAAGTTGGGAGCATGAAGTTGTCCAGAATCTCTTGATCTGCCGAGGCGTTAAGGGTTCCTTTCACTGGAACTAAGGGGCCGAGCCCAACTCCTGAACAACAACCCCACACCGTAATCCCCCCTCCACCAAACTTGACACTTGGCACAACGCATTCAGACTAGTACCGTTCTCCTGGCAGCTGCCAAACCCGGACTCGTCCATCGGATTGCCAGATGGAGAAGCGTGATTTGTCACTCCGGAGAACACGTCTCCACTGCTCTAGAGTCCAGTGGCGGTGCTTTACACCACTGCATTCGAGGCTTTGCATTGCGCTTGGTGATGTAAGGCTTGGATGCGGCTGCTCAGCCATGGAAACCCATTCCATGAAGCTCTCTACACACTGTTCTTGAGCTAATCTGAAGGCCACATGAAGTTTGGAGGTCTGTAGCGATTGACTCTGCAGAAAGTTGGTGACCTCAGCGTGCTATGCGCCTCAGCATCCGCTGACCCCTGTCATTTTACGTGGCCTACCACTTCGTGGCTGAGTTGCTGTTGTTCCCAGTCACTTCCACTTTGTTATAATCCCACTGACAGTCGACTGTGGAATATTTAGGGGGGAGGAAATTTCACGACTGGACTTGTTGCACAGGTGCCATCCTGTCACGAGAAAATGTTCATTATTACATCTTTGGCAGTAAGTGGGATTTGATTGGCTGGTTTAATGATGTATAGTGTTTATTATGGAGACAGCCTGGGTTAAAAGATCACAGCCTGGATATTTACATCAGTGTTATGCCACAGGCACGCTCGATAGCGACAACAGCCCACTTCCGTACGGGACCAGGATTGAGAACTGTTTAGTTCATGCTGTATTCTTCACCGTTAACCATCATTAATATCTTACACATGAGTAAATGAGAATAGAATTGGGGACTGAATGGAGAAATGCTCACAGACGTGTTTTTGCTCTGTTTCTAGCTGTATGAAGAGTTTAAGTGAGCCTCTCCTGGAGGTGCAGCTGAAGGATCCAGACACGTTAGAGCAATCCCCGCTCAGAGACTTCGCCACAGAAATCCTGGTAAAGTCCTGGTTAAATGGTTTGGCCAGAAATCAAATTAGCCCAATTTCCCCCTTACCAAATGCTGTCTCAGATAAATGTATGTCATTTCTGACACTATATGACGTCCTGTCATCTGTAAGCGTAGACTAAATTAGAATTGTTCTGAGCATATGTGATAACATACACAAACCGTGTAAGATAGTCTATTAGAGATTGTCATTTTCAGATTATGTCATTTTTCAGGTTATTTAACGATTTCTGCATAATTAACCTGACAGAATTGGCCAGAATTGTTCACAGTGGTCATGGTAGGAACCGGACGTCCACCTCTGACAACTCCCTTAGGAATATGCTTCCTGAGACGATTTATGATAGGTGGATGCCTTCCCTGGCACAATTCCAAGGAGAATTACCTGTAATACTGGGATTTTAGCCACTTCTGGTAGACCCGTATGACCGCACACTATGGTCTTTGGCATGCCCAAATGCAGTCACTCCTTTTAGTCAATCATTTGGAGCCATTTTCCACATATGGAACGAGACATTCACTGCACTGTAGCACCTCTTCTCAATGTATGAATCCCATCACTCACACCCCGCAGGTATTTATAGTCCCCCATCATCCTCGTGCAGTGCCATCTGAAGTTACTACCAGCTTATATCCATGATTGAGGGGTACGTGCAGAGTCCCCAAAGACTTTTTCAGATTGATCACCATTTTACCACCACTGGCTGTCCGCTGTTGGTTTTGGATAGTATAGTAATTGAAATTGAGATGGATTTCAATTTTGGAAAGGCTGGTGGCATTTTCCTAAGCAAGTTTGACTGTGTAAGAAGGGGACATTGTGTACAATTGATTTTTGCCTGAATTGGTGCTTTAAGACTATTAAGACCAAACATTTAAGGCTTCAGACCAGACGGTCCCCCTCTTACCTTGTAGATATTGAATTACTCCGTCTTTAGGTCATTCTGTCCAGTATCGGAGAGCCCCTGCCTGATTTGCTGTGCCACAACATGCTTCGGAAAAGAGACGTGCCCGGCTTTCTGGAGGAGGAGGTTAGATATCCTAAAGAGTCTTTGGCCTGTTTGGCCTATTTACTCTTTGTGAAGCACATTGCCATGGACATCTTCCCTGCAGTTCTGAGGTGAAGAACTACAAGATTTTAAACAATTACAGGACACAGGACCTTGAGTATAGTACACGTGTCTAATTTTTAACCACCGATTGATCTTTAATCATGCTGTGTGTCGCTTTCCAGCCCGATTTTTCTCCTTCAGTGCAACATGGATTATGTTGAGCTCTTGCTGAGCAGGTATGTGGAACAGTTTACCCGTTCACAATACAGAGTGGCTGCGTTGCATAGCTAAATACAGATACATGTAAAGATCAAGACTGTAACAAATAAGAGTGTGTGTATTTTGTATATTTTATATATATATATATATATATATATATATATATATATATATATATATATAT
>JAVGWN010001287.1:0-12602 GCA_034552555.1 Semaprochilodus insignis | reverse complement strand
CTCTGTCTCTCTCTCTCTCTCTGTCTCTGTCTCTTTCTCTCTGTCTCTCTCTCTCTCTCTGTCTCTCTCTCTCTCTCTGTCTCTCTCTCTCTGTCTCTCTGTATCTATCTATCTGTCTATCTATCTGTCTATCTTATCTCACATTTGAGAATTTGTCTTTAAAAAGGATCACCCTTTTAGAGGATGGCTGGGTATGATTCCCGGGCAGGCCGTTCGGGGTCCTCTCCATGTGAAGTCTGCGTGTTCTCACCGTGTCCGTGTGGGTTTGCTCTGGGTGCTCTGGTTTCCTCCCACAGTCCGAAGATATGCAGTCAGGCGAATTGGAGAAGCCAAGTTGCCCCAGGGTGTTTCCTGCGTTCTGCTCAATGAGCACTGGGATAGGCTCCAGCACTCCCACGACCCTGGAGGCTAAGCAGCTTAGAAGATGGATGGACGAGTGAAGGAATGAATTCTGAATGATCTATGTCTCAACAAATGTATACATAATTAACTCCTTCCTCTACAGAACTCAAAGAAGCGCTCTGAGCTACTCAGAAAGGTTGACGCGTGTTAATGTAGTCCGTTTCCTGTCGGTGGTTCTACAGCGTGATCAGCTCTGAAATGGTTTATTTATGAATTTGTGGTTTTCTGCTATTAGTTTGTTGGTGTCTTGAATAGTCACTAACTGTTCCACACCACACCTCAGCGTTTATCAACTCAGATAAATTTAGTTAGTTGATGTGTCACTGTATGCACTTCTACGATGGTGTCAGATTAGCTTAGGATGGTGCGTAAAGGGTAGCAGCTTACTGGAAGATCTGGCAAGCTCCTCCCCAAAACACAGTAGTTGTACATACGTTACAGTCATTTGTTTTATGATGACAGTTTTGTGGAACCTGTAAGCTTACTTGTAGATGCCTCTTAAAGTCTTCTTGGCTTTCCCGGCTTGTTTAGCTAACAGCGTTCTGTAGAACATACAAGATGGTGCTTTATCGTGCTGCTAGGTGTGTTAATGTCACTGCAGCGTCTGGACTGGAGGAAGAACTGAGATAAAGATCTTTGTTACACTGTTTACAGCTCAGTCGTCAGCGTTTCTCAGAGCTTATCTGTGATGCCGAAATTATGATTAATAGCTTTCTGAGCGAACTGCTGCTAAACTGTAAGTTTAGGCCTTAAGCAAGCTCTTATTAAATTGTGAGCGTGATTTATGGGGAGACCTTATGTGTTTTTTGGTTTTTTTAAAAAAATAATATCTGCGTAGGAGAACGACATCTTCCTGGGTTGGGAAAAGGGAGCAGGGAAGAAATGGGGGAAGAGCAGGAGGAAGGGCGGGACGGACCTTAGTCTGGAGGAGATGAAGAAGCAAGCTGCTGTACAATGCCTGCGTTCAGCCTCAGACGAAGTAAGAGTTTCTGTTCCTTTACCATAAACTAAAGCTGAAGTCTAATAGTTTACCGTCCTGGTAGCTGTTGACCCTTAAAGCTGCTCTTGGTTTGCATGATGTATTCCCATTCCTAAACCAGCAGTGCGACTCCTAGATATTAATATCCCTTGTATTACTGTGGGCCATTAAATAATATGCCATAAATGCTTCCTCTTTTGACTACTCAAAGTCTATGGAGCATCATCATCAGTAGGTTAGTTTGTTGATTCAACTAATAGTCAATAGTTGTGCAAATAAAGGTAATGAAACAAAATTACCCAGGACATACGTTGGCCAGTAACAGTGACGTTTCACCTGACAGTGTATTTTGGAAGGGTGTTTTAAGAAGTGGGATGTTTATTCACTTATCCCTCCACTATGTAAGAACATTATATGGTTTAGAATTATTTCCAGAAAGATTAAAAATAGTTTTTGTGAGTAAAACAAGGCAACTCAAAGTAGAAAACAACTTGTGTCTGAGCAATGCACGATCCGTGTGTTTTGTTTTTCAGACATTTAAAGTTAGTCCCAGATTTAAAACATACAAAAACTGTAATGATGTAGTTACTAGGGATGCGCCAAATGTAGGGCAACCGAAAAAAGCACTTTGGGTGTTCGGCTGAATCAGTGAAAAGAGAATAATTCATACAGAACAATGACATTTTTAATGGCGCTGTTACCTTTCTCTAGTTTCCAGATGTGGACAGGAGCCAGAGTGTTATTTAGTTCCAGTCATTCAAGCCAAACAAAGCTCCAGAAAGAGTAAAGAACAGAACCGAGCTGTTACAGCGAGGCAGACAGACCGCAAATTCTCACCGTGCACGCTAGATTACGACCACACCTCAGCCAAAAGTAGGCAACTCTGCTGTATCTGTGCCGGAAGTGGACCAGACCTGTGTTGGGACAGGTGGACCAAATGCATGTTGTAAATATGTGGGCCACCTTTGGCCCACAGCAGATTGCTGGCGCCGACACTGGGCCCGCAGTGCCATGTCTTTGCCGGATGTGGCCCACATCCACTTGCTATCTGGGATTTAGTTTAATTTTGAATTTATGCAACTTAGGCCAAATGTTTCATTTTGTTCTGTTTTGGCTTTGGCCCAATTTCGCTGTATCTCCAATACTAACTGCGCTACACTAGAATCAGTTAAACAGGACTAATTGTGCTCTCCTTGGAGCATGCAGTTGCTCTGGGTTGAAGTACTAATAATATCCATGACATGCTCAGAGAGTCCTACTGATAGTTCATCTCAGTAATGATGAAGGTTGTAGTTGTACAATAACAGGTAATCAGGTTATTTGTATGTCAGGACTAATGGTTTGTTTTGCTCAGGCTAGTTCTGAAGAAGGCATTGTTTATGGAAGGGTTGGGATAGCAGCAGTAATATTAAAGGGGAGGGGCTGAGAGATGAGAAGGAGAAGACGAAGTCCTCCTCTTGGGACTTCTCCACTGCTCGGTTTCAGTACATAGTCGCACATACTGCCCGTCAGCTGTTCAATATCATCACCATGATTAATGCGCCGGAAAAGGGCCACGGAAGAAGCTTTTTTTACTGCCATGGTAAGAAATGTCTGTTTACTGATGATTAGTTGGCTTCCTTTCGAAGCGTCTAGAGGTGATGAGCTTCTCGTTTGGTATGCGTCTGACACAGTTTGTGAGTTCGACTCGATTGTCCCAAAATAGACCAGCTTTAAACAGGGCTTATTTACAGCACACAGTTCACTTTACTGGGAGTCTGAAACTGGTTTGTATAGCAAAATTGTGCTGTATCAGATGTAGACATTGCGTCATGCGGTGTTCTCCGGGTTATATTGACAAGCCTGTGTTTTTATCTTCAGCTTTCTTGTTTCTAAAATTATCACAGGCATGGTCGAGCATGTTCTCGCTTTTAATAACTGCTCATGGCTCTTAGATACTGCCCGCTACAGACTTCTCTTTTACACCGAAGTCGAGGGACGTCATTTGGGGTTTTTTGCTGAATTGTACTGAATGAGATGTTTGCTGATTTGTCATTCTGTGGATCTTCCTTTCTCAGAACTCTGGAATCGAAAGCTTGGTTGAGGAGCTTTGCTCCAAACTCAAAGACATTCAGAACAAACAAAAAGGTTTGTTGCCCTTTCTCTTCCACTTCCACAGAATGTCCATACGCTACAAGGGATGTGTTGTGGATTCAGAAAGCTTGCTTAACTACACTACTTTGTTACAGAAAAAGAAAAGCAAGCAACTAAGAAGTCTGATGGATCTCGGTCTCCTGAATTGGCTGAATCACCTTCCTCTAAAGACCAGGTGGAAATGTAAGGGACTTGTTTTATGAGCTGGCCTTGTTTAATGTCCATGGTAGCCATATTGAATTGGCAGTTGTTCGGTGAAGCGTGTGTCTATGCATGTGCTTGTATGTATATTTCATTGAAGCGAAGTATGTTAACGAGTCATACAACCTCAAGAATCCCTCTTATTTCTATTCAAAGGTACTACGAAGCCTTCCCACCGCTCTCAGAGAAACCTGTTTGTCTTCAAGAGATAATGACGGTGTGGAACAAGGCTAAAGCATGCGCATATTCCAGCTCATCCTCATCTGCTGCCCCCCAGACAAGCACAGACACATCCTCCCCGAAAGACTGCACCAGTGAAGGCGAAGTCTTCAAAGACAAAACGCCTGACGCATCGAGCACCACCACGGCTACCGAGAAGGCTCAGCAGCGGCGCAGCAAGAAGGAAAAGGAGAATCGATACCATGGGGGTGCGACTGGGGTGTCCGACGACCAGGCTGCCTCCCAGAACAAGAGGCAGACCAGGAACCGATCGGATTTGGGGCACCGTCCCCGATCCTGGTCTTCTGGCTCCAGCGAAGGTGGCTCAAGCTCCAGTGGTAACCAGGGTGACGCAAAAACCTCGAACAGCAAAGGAGTCCGGATCAGACACAAGTCTCGCGAGGTCGGCAGCAGAAGCAAAAAGGGGCGCAACAGTGGGCAAGTCAAGCTGGCCCTTAAGGCTATTGACAAAGAAGAGCGTAGAAACACAGGTAGCAGTTGCAGTGCCACCGAGGGCCCTTCAAAGCAACAACAGCACTACATGAAAAAAGGCAAGAGGCCGCTGAGGGAGATTCGGAAAGATCCCAGCTGGGCTGAGACGAAGGAGTGCGGAGGTGAGGCCGGTAACAATAAGGAATATATGGAAGAACCCCTTTGGTACACTGAGCCCATCTCCGAGTATTTTGTCCCGTTCAGCCAGAGTAAGCTTGAGACAAAGTACCGCAGCAAACCAGACTCCCCCAATGACCTGGCTTCGTCCATTGATATGGATTGTCTGTCGGAGAGGGTGCAAGGGATCTGCATCGCCAACACTTTGTTTCAAAGGACATACCTTGCAGCAGGTACTTTTGTGGATGGCCACTTTGTTGAAGTGTCTGGTGAAGGAAACGAGGAGGCCTCTGAACTGAATGGGACCTCAAGCTGCCCTCCTCCTGAGGATGGTCAAGATTTAGATGATGAGCATCTGTCCGAATTCACTCACTTCTATGAAGTTGATATATATCAATCCATATTGGATCCTAGTGCCTCAGATGCAGTAAAAGAGAGCCGAATCTTAAACATGATCCGGCAAAAGAGCAGCGAGCCGAGAGACGTTGAGACGGGGTGTCACATAGTTTTAGATGGCCTTGAGCTGCAAGGGGAAAGTGCAATAACGGTGGGTTCTCTGGGAGCTTCGGGAGCTGACGTGACCCTCACGCAGGATATGGAAAACATAGCTCACGTTTGGGAGTGCTGCTCGTCTTCTAGTTCTGAGGGTCTGGAAGGAGAAAGCTGTGCAGGTGACTCTCCGGTTAGACTTTCCCCAGTGTTGGGCAGCGTGCCGTTTAATGTTAGCAGGCTTCCTGGGGCTCTCGGGGAACCTCCCCTTCAAGAAGCCAGCGGAAGCACGTCTGCCCTAAACTCCTGCTTCTCGCTCTTTGAGCTGCAGTGCGATAGCTCTGCTTTCCCCTTTCCCTGCGACTCGCTTACACCGAGTCACGACAACGTAGATTCAAGTAGCTGTCTAGACCCCCTCGGAAACAAACAGTCCCGTTTGCTAATTTGGACCAAAAACAGTGCCTTTGATGAAACTGAACACTGCTCTAACCTGTCGACGAGGACCTGCAGTCCGTGGTCCCACTCGGAGGAGACGCGCTCGGACAGCGAGCAAATCGGTGCTCAGGTGGACGAGTCGGCTCCGTTCGGCAGCGAGGAGGTCAGCTGCATAATTCCTCCGATCCCAGCTCCGTACCTGGAGGAAGAACTTCTTGACTTTTTGCAGGAGAACCCAAGTCACCAGCAAGACGAAATGAGTGTAGGCACGGTGTCCAACCAGACCTTCAACAAGGTGTCTAAACTGGAGTCTGTTTGTGGGATAGCATTAGAGCAGGATGAGAGCAAACAGTACAACACTGCTTTGTTTTCAGACGATGCGAACCAACAAAGTGATGATTACAGCTCAGGAATAATAAAAGACATTTGGATGGCCATCGGAGACAGAGATTGTGTGTTAGCGCTCGGAGTGGAGAAAGCAGGTGAGAACCTGTTTTCGGAGAAGACGTCCGGCTACCAGTGCTGCTGTCTCGACGGCGAGGTGAAGGGCGAGCCTGTCCAGAAGAAAGCTGTGCAGCGTTCGGAGTACCACCTGTGGGAGAGCCAGAAAGAAGACCAAGGTCTGGCCAAAAATAAAGTCTCCAAGATAGATGGAGGGGATTACACGACACCTGCTAGACCTTGGGATGTTCATTCCGAGAAGGACAGCACGTCATTTATTCTCGGAGGAGTGTACGGAGAACTAAAGACCCTGGGCAATGACAAGGAATGGACGGTGGTTCCGCCTGGCGACACCTGCGGCAGCTTGTTGCAGTGTGCGGCGGCTTCTTCCTCCGACGTGGTAACCATCGCGGGGACGGATGTGTTCATGAATACAGGCAGTTGCTTTGCTCCTGGCCATAAGCCTCTCTGGAGACCTTTGGTGTCCTTCGGACAGAACGATCAGGCGGCCAAAGGGGCGGGGGATGGGCTAAATAAGGGATTTTCTGTTATCTTCCATGAAGATTTACTTGGATCCTGCGGAGGCTACTGTGGAGAGGAGCAAGGACTTGATTACCCTTTTTCATCCTTGGATCTGAATAACCCCTTTTCCCAAGTCCTGCATGTGGAATGCTCCTTTGAACCCGAAGACATGGCTTCGTTCAGCCCGGGGTTCAAGCCGAAGTCTATATTGTGCTCCGAGTCGGACAACGAGCCCTTCTGTCCGCGCTTGTACGGCATCAACCGTACTCAGTATCGGGCCATCCGCATATCCCCGAGGACTCACTTTCGGCCCATATCTGCCTCTGAACTGTCTCCGGGTTGGTGCAGCGTGTCAGACGCAGAGTCTGAAAAAGAGGAAATGAGTCTTCCCATTCCTGGTCAGACAGACATCTTCGATGATCCACAGGCAGACCTTAAACCCCTGGAGGAGGACGCCGAGTGCGAGGGCCCTTACTACGGGAAGTCCGAACTGGAATCTGGTAAATTCTTACCCAGATTAAAGAAGTCTGGCATGGAGAAGAGTGCCCAGACTTCCCTGGATTCACAGGAGGGCGGGGGTATGTCCCTGCCGCCTGCAGAACAGGAGATTTGCTTAGACTGTGAAATTGCAGGCGCGTCTGGGGCAGTGTCCAAGGCAAGCTCTCATGTGGAAATGCCTTCGGGTGCACTACAGAAAGAGGAGCCCTGCATAGAAAGGGAGGCTTGCAGGTGTGTCGGGACGAGCCAGATTCAAGAATTTGGAAAATCGTACGATGGGGTTCAAGATTTGCACGAGGTAAGTAAGCCATGGGTTTGTTTGAGTGCTGACAGATAAGTCTGTGTGATTTATTTATTTATTTATTTATTTATTTATTTGTTTGTTTATTTATTTATTTATTTTTGGAATGTTTATTTTATAATGTCAATATTTCTGTGTACAGTTTAGATATTTGGGTGTCTTATGGATCCAAAATTTCAGAAACTCTCATAGCAAGACAATTTCCACAAAACTAATGGGCTATTTAGTTTTATTATTCGCGTCCGGTCTTGTCAAATAGAATATTTTTTTTTTTTTCCTCAAACATTAAACTAATTAAGCTTGAAAGTTTAACTAAATATAATTTTATATATTCTGTTAAGCTACTGATCTCTACTTCCTTGGTCTCCACACATTTCCACAACGTCTGAGTGTAACTATTTGTAGATATGGTGAATCTGGAAATATCCAGAATCCAGAAATATTGTGGTTGGTGTGGCTCAGCAGATAACACCACTAGCGGAGCTACCACCTCATGTGGGAGATGGAGGGCCGGGTTCGGTAAGAGTCTTTGGGCGAGACTCCTAACACTACACTGGCCTACCTGTAATATGAATAACCTTGTGAGCTGCTCTGGATAAGAGGGTCAGCTAAATCCCAAAAACCTAAATGTAATCTAACCCTTTCCAAACTGAAATGTCCCACCGGCTCCAGTATCTGTGGTGTTCTTTGGGTCCCAGCAAGATCGTGTCGGCTACTTGCCTTGGTTCATGAACTGAAAGCCCCTCAATCCCCCGTGTGCCCAGAGGGTCATGACAGATCAACTTTTACACGCAATCGAGCAGGATTAACATGAGCTAGTCCACTCAGATCTTTCACTTGGAGCGCTACAGAAGTTTCCAGCTGTCCTTTTCAGTGGTTGGAAACAAACAAGATGCAGAACAACAAGTTAAGCCCTAAGAGTTGCATCATGCTGTCCGGGAAGGCCTACCTAACCTCCTCCCCAACACTGTGGTAACGTTCTGAATCTTGTCCAGCCCACTTCACTTCACTTGGAAAACAGGAGTCACTTCCTTATCACAGTCTATGTGTATCACGGATCATTTTAGCGTCATGATTCCGTCATTAACAAAACATGGGCATTCCCGTCATAGTCCTGAAGCTTGCTGTTTAACAGCCAGTAGGATTAATGCTAATCAGATTAGCCTACATCTTTGCTGGCCAGCCCTGCCACCTTGTCGACCGCTCACCTCCTCCAGTCCCGGAGACTCCTTTACATACTCAAGCGCGTAGTTGTGCGCTTTCCGTGCTGTAACACATCTGAGTCATATCGTTAGCTAATCATCAACCTCTTTAGCTGAATCAGGTGTATTAGGGCGGGGGAAAACCAAAACAGTGCAGTGCAGGCGAGAGTTCATGGGCTGGAGTCAGGAAAGCGCTGATGTAACACACCAGAAACCTGATCCAGTTAATCAAGGCCCTTCAGTAACATCTCGGGGTTGGAGCCAAGTGTTGGGGTGGTAAGCCCTGACCTCCGTGATACAACACTTGTCGTCTTACCTTTGCTCATCTCCAGTCGTGAGACCTTCTATGTCCAAAGCCTGATGGGCACTTGAAGTCTCTGACCTGTTGTTTGCTGACGTGGTGGCTCGCACACTACACAAGCAGACGAGGCTCACGCCCTACGTGATCCTTCACCCGGAGAGATCCGTGACAGTCATGGACTCTAAATGGCCTTTCCTTCCTGAGTCAGTACAGAAAGTGAATGGTCATTATCAGGACAGGTGGAAGTGGCCACAAAAATCACCTGGACCCTCTGAAACGAGCAGCATTGGTGGAGAGCAGCAGCAGGTGTTTTCTAGAGTAACCTCCTCCTCACCATGTTGCTTGTTTTGATCAACAATCGCCCGTCAGTCTCTGAGATGAGTCCCCCGTACCTTTTATTGATTGCTGTTCATCTCTGCTCCTACTACTCCTGAGCGGTCATCAGAGCATTGACCTGGGTTTGGGGTTTTTGTGGCAGATCTGGGAATCTGCAACAGGAATATAGGCCTAAAGTCATGTAGCTATTTTTTCACACTTCCTGATTTTTCTGTCGCAGACAAATTGCTCTGCTTAAGGAGGCAAGGGTATGCAGAATTCTGTGGACCTCATGTATTTCACTGATGGGATGCAGTTTAGAAAGCTTGTCTGGACTAGGGGTGCACCGATCCGATATTAGGCTTGGATGTCAGTCCCGATATGCTGGTCCGAGTTATCGGATAATGGATATCGGATAATTAGGTTGATCCATTCACTTTAATTAGTGTGTGTGCTACGATGTATCTCAGCAGCACCTGTGCAGCGTGCCGGTAGACTTGATGGCGCGAGCCGAAAAGTCAGCTGTATGGAGGTGTTTAGTTTGATGTCCTTAGTAAAGTCATGTTTAGGTCAGTTCTGATGATTTAAGTCTCACCCACATGGTGAAGTATACGGTTTATTCAACTATGGTAGCGGATCGGTATCAGGCATAGACCGGTAGGCTGAGTTTATGTATCATATCAGGAACTGAAAAAGTTGGATCTGTCCTTAGTCTGGACTGCGTTGTGTGAGGGGTAACAAGGTCTCTGTTTCAGTACTGTTCTTAACGTGCCCTGGCTGACTTTGTGTCTCCGGAGGGTAACGTCTATGCTACCCTAGAGGACACTTGCAGGAAAGGATGAGGAGGAGCAGACTTCTTTGACTAGGACCGGTCTTGCCCTCAGCTAGGCTAGACTCTGTTAAGCCTATCAGCTAACTAAGCAAACTAAGCCTACCAGGCTGTTTTTGAGAAGTCAGAATGACCCCTACGTGACCTTTTGTAAGTAATGACTTTGTCTGGCTTTAGAATGGAAACCATGGTCTGTCCTCCTCCTCCTCCTCCTTCTTCTTCTTCTTCTTTTTTTCCTTTTCTTGTTTGAAAAGAAAGTTGATTCCAGCTGCAGTGTCTTCTGGACAAGTCCACTTTCATGTTGGCGTGATTTGTGATGGCCCGTTAAGGTCCCCTGTAGAAATATGGGTTAACATGGGTTGGAGCATACCTAGGTTCTAACCGTGTTTGTAATGACCTTTGACCCTGCTCAGCTTTAATCCTTAGGACTGATGCCGCGCTCTCACAGTGACCCCTCGCCCCTTGATGACCTCTTATAAAAAAAAGTTTACTTGAGCTGATATAGTAATGGAAAGTCGTGTATGGTACCATTGGGAGTCCCCCCCCCTCCAAGGGGAGGTGGAGAGGATGGCTAAATGAGAATTGAAAAGGTGGGAGGATTTACCTGGTGACTCACAGCAGCCCTGTTACACTGCAGGCTCTCTTTTGTTCTGTGTGTATGTTTGACCTCTGGATGAGTTCTAGCATAGGGTTCCCGACCCTGTTCCTGATGGACCCCCCGGCATGTACCCTTTAGTGTTTTCCCTGCTCCCAACACACCTGATTGAACTCGTCCGCTAATTAATGAGCTGCTGACGGCGGTGGTTTAGTGCTGCACCGTGTACAGGACTGTAGTAGGTTTTTCTTCCTTACCGTCTGAACGTGTCGGCAGACCTCTTCGGCCCCTCCAGCATGTGACCGGTGTCTTTTTGTCTTTCCGTAGTGTTCTGCTGCTGTCTCGGCCTGGTCAGCAGACAGAGCTACGTGGTTAAATGCCACACATGATGGTTCAGTATGGCAGATTGTGGCCAGGTGCGTAAAGGTGTGGTTTAGCTGAATAAGGGTGTAGTCATTTTCTAATTCTGGAAAGTTACTTGGGACAGGAATCTTACTGGGTTTGAAAGGTCTTTATAGACTGTTGGCGTGTACAGACTGCATGTCTTGATGCAGTTAATTAGCAGAGAATATTACTGATTCATGTGATGCCTGGTAGATTGGGTAGATCTGTACACAGGGAGTTGGCTAATTGTTGGCTTGCTCCATCGTGTACTATCCCATGTAGGAAACTTCACCAGCTGGTGTTTATTAAGCTTTTAAGTAAAAGGTTGTAGAAGCTGAACATTGAATTCTGGGACAGCTCTTGGCAGGTATGACCTGAGCCTGAATGATGCATTGCTGACAATCCATAGATTTATCACTATAATGATATTTTAAATATTTTGGCAGTAATGTGCTGATGCTTAACCTGACTCAACCAATTGTATTTACTTATTTATTTATGAATGTATTTATTTATTTATTTATGTATTTATAATAAAAAAACAGCACTTTAGATTGTTGGGAGCCCAAAATTAGAAACTGTTATTTTATGTTGACTGCACTACAGGCCGAACAGCTGAGTCTGTATACATCATATTATATTAGCATGAGTAAAATACACCCAATAGTGCAAGAAAGCTAGGAGATACCAGAAACCAGCCTGCAGATATTTTGGCGTGGTTCTGCACCCAGGCTTTATTTATAATGTTTAAAGCTTTGAGTGTTTGCCGTTTGAGTTTGATACGACCTTAAGAGTGTAAATCGATAATATAAAACTATATTGGTCACATGATGTTAGTAGGTATGTGTCTGTGTGTGTGTGTGTGTGTGTGTGTGTGTGTGTGTGTGTGTGTGTGTGTGTGTGAACGTAGACATTGTATATGTCGAATCATGAGCAGTACAGCTTTAGCTTGGCTGTGCCCGGAGATGTCAAACCAGCGATCTCTCCTGCAGTGATGGAGCACACTCTGCACTGGGCTGGTGTGATGCAACCTCTGCTTCCTTATATCTGCATTCCTTTCCTAATCCATGAATGAACCTTTTATCCTAAGCTTAATTGGAATGTGCTTTGCTCTTACCGTACAAATCCAAATTCTTGGTCAATGGCCCTTGGACATGAGTCAGGATGAAATAGTGATGGGCTGTCTGAAATGTCTGTGCAGCCCAGTATTTAACTACACTGAGCACTTACTCCCAGGTCAGTACGGCATGTGTCTGAATATATTCACGGTTTGTGGTTTACAGGCTTTTTTGTTCAGCTTGATTGAGTCTTGGGGACGTACCGGTGTTATTTGTATGTGCCCATATGTACACGATGAAAGTCTGTCCTGTGCGGGTCACTTTCTGAAAGCTGATATGATGGGGATATGGGTGAGCTTCCTAACTGAATGTACTATGTGTATTTGATGTTGAAAAGATTGTGTTGGAGTTTCTTTCTCTCATGCACTCTTTCTTCCTCCTCTCTGCTTCTTTCATTAGTTTCCCCTGTTGAATTTTGGAGAGCAGAGTATGAGGAGTAGCCAGCAGGAGGAGTGCTGGTGGCAGAACACGCTCTGCTCCTCCATGTTTTCAGGGTCTCAGTGCACAGGTAAGAAAACCAAATAGCAGTCTGTAGTCCTATATTATCTTTATCTGGAACATCTGTAGTTTAAATGATCAGTGATGAGATCTTAAATTATAACTGTGGAGTGATTATAATCCGGTATGAA